>JAQQAE010009455.1:0-14598 GCA_029823295.1 Pseudamia nigra
AGAGAACCCACGCAAACACAGGGAGAACATGCAAACTCCACACAGAAAGGCCCCACCACCCGGTGTTGGGATCGAACTCAGGACCTTCTAGCTGTGAGGCACGAGTGCTACCCACTGCACCACCGTGTCATATTCACCCATTTAGATTTTTTTTATGTTCATTCATTTTGTTGATGATTCATCTTTTTTCCATTGTTCTTGATTATTTGGTAGATTTTTGTTGATTCTGTTTATTCTGTATATTTTTGTTAATTACTAAATTAACAAATCATTATAAAACAAGGTCAATCTCCATTCACATATCTCTTATTATCTTTTTCATAGTAAAAGGTGAAAATACTGGCAGGTCAGGTGATACCCCTCAGCCTCTTTCCAGGTCAGGACTTCAACTACACCTTTGTGTACATTTGGTGACACAAGCGGATGAGGGGTAAAAACTGAACAAACTAATCAGCCAAATGACCCAAAATGAAACTATCAGGCAACTCCCCTCGAGTTATAGCCCGCACAGTGTTTTTTTGCAAAACTATCAGACCTCTGGTCTGGTATCAATTTGACAAGGTTCTGTAACTCACTTTTTGAATTATTGCATTCACAAGGTTTTTTTTTTTAAATAAAAGTTGACATCTGACCTTGAGGTCAAGGTCACTGAAATTAAAACTTGACCCCAGATATTTAATAGATACACCTATGGGATCAATTTGGCTAGTCTGCATTACTTGCTTCTGGAGTTATCACGTCCACAAGTTAGATGTTGACGCCAGCCCCCTGCCACCTTTTCTATATTTGGGTGCCAAAGAGACACAAAACTTCTCATCCAAGGCTCATTTAGATTGAGAAATTTGGGAGATACTGATGAATTGAATGGAGTCAGTGACGTGTAAATTAGCACTCCATATATAAAATTTTCTTCATAAACAAAATAGCTACCTCTTGGGACACACACAGATGTCATGCATATAGAACTTGATGGCCTTCGACTGCTCCTTATTCTTGAAATGGTAATCAGCAAGCAGGTAGTAGATCTCATTAATGATTGGAGGTGCTGGAGCACTACCCTCTGGGAGGGCTGGAGTCTTAAAAAAAACAAAAAAAAAAATCAAAACAAACATGTTTAAACCTGCTCCAAATCAAGGGACATGAAGGCACCTTGGACACCTATTTAACATCTTCTTCACATACAGAGCGACATACAAACTGACCTTCTCTGTCATGCTTTCAATGTAGGCTGCGACGTCATCCATACTGAGGGTTGGAGTGTCACTTTGGGGAACAATCCCTGCAAACCTTCTCAAAAGGTTGGCCAAGTCTGCAGATACTGTGCTCGTCTTATAGCTGTCAAACTCAGGCAATGACTTTGGTTTGAAATACTGAAACATAAAGAGGGCGTCGCTCCACAACAGCTCAATCTGTGAAACACAAATTAATTCAGGATCGTGTTAAAGTGTAACATACAGCGCCACAGGGAAACTGGTAATCATCAAGTCTTAATATGACTGCTCGTTTGCCTTGTGGTGCAGAGAGCCAATCTTCCTAATGCCCTGACATAAAATTGTGGGAATGACACCCACCTGGTGGTAAGACAAATGTATTACAAAGTACAAGGCATCTCATCACTTAACCTTGATTGTTCCTTAATGTTTCAGTTTTTAGATTAACCCAAATAGCCTTGGCATTCACAGAGCTGAGGAAGCGGAGAATATTGAGCTTAACAAATATTTATTTCTTCAAAATATGTTGAAAACAGAGTGATCAGATATGCTGTTTGTGGTTCCTCTAAAAACCTCAATGAGCACAGAAACATTATTATGCCATTTCAGAGCCTTAATTTATGACAGCAGACAAAAATACCAAGCAAGCAGAAAGAATATTAATGAATCAAGCAAAGTTCCTCTGTAGTGTAAAAGCAATGAGGTAGGAGCATCGTCAACATGACATATACTTATATTATAATACGATAGACATCATCTTTCACCTTTAGGGTTAATTTTGGTTGCAAAATGTTTCAGTGGTTTCATCTTGCTGAATAAATCCTCAGACTGCACTCAAATTGTTCATTTTGATGTAATTAAATATGCACAAAAGTATGAAATCAAACTTCAGATGCCTATTGGTCTTTTTACTGCTTGATGTCTTTCACAACTTTTGTCAGTTTTTGCCTTTCAAATTGTTGTTTTCTTTATGTCATTTTCATTTTCAGGATTTTCAGCTTGAAACCAAAGAATGCCAATCACGTCTCTTCCACTTTTCTTCAGGACCTTGCCTGTAAACTGTTAAGAAATTGGCTTGGCAATTAGCGTGATAATTATGAATATAAACTTCAATTAAAATATTTATTGTGTTAAAATGTTAAATTTTTAGGACACACATTCTCATCATTGGCTTTTGTACAGCCATCCTTACGCAGGTTATAAATACAGGTGCGAAAATCACCGCTTAGTTTCTCCACTTTTTCACCTCCTCTTCACCACCATTTAGCTAAATATCAGCTCATCCACTGAGTGCTTCGTTTTATTTAGTGAAGTTAAACAAATAATATGATGGCCAAACAAAGATCACAGAAACTTAGCAGAGACGGAGCACAGGTTGGTTTAATTAGTAACTTTTGTCTTTAAGCTAGGATGCAGGGTGGTGGTTCAAACAACTGCATGGTATATCGTACCATGTAATTCATAAAAAAAATAATGAACTAAAGGGATGACTTCAACTTAACTTGTAGAAGCACCAGTCGTACCTGTGGACTGGAGTGGTCTTCAAGGTAGCGGGCCTTGCTCTTTTTACTGGGGTAGGCATACAGGCAGAAAAAGCACTGTTCCAAGGCCACCTCCAGCTCTTCTTTATACGGATGGGAGTTCGTCTTGGAAGAGGTTGCAAGCTCTTTTTCCAAAACCCGAACCTACATGAAAAGCAAAATACTCATCTCTTGCAGAAGTTCCAAATAAATGATATCAATCATTCAAACAATGATATCAATCAAACGTATGTCAGGCCAGCTGCTCCATGTACATATTTAAGGCCAGAAAGTCTAGGTCAATAGTAAAAACTTCTCAAGCTTAATTAAGCTGCCAGAAACATGTCATGACATCTTGGTCAAAACAATGCATACAGAATTGAACATAAACGCAAACTCACAAAGAATTTAAGCAGTGCACCATCAGAATTGCAGCACATTGAGCGACGGCCAAGATACTCGTGGGCTGTATTCAGAAGCATTAAAGAGGAGGGCAGCATGGGAGTGTCTGAATCATCTGAAAATGAGATGTCAAAGGGTTTCACAGTATAACAAGCATCATGGCATAAACAACAAGGGAACACTAGAGGCATGAAAACAAGAACTTAACAACAAACCTTCATCATCTCCTACAGACATGTGCTGTCGAAGTATACAGTCAAAAGCAGCCTCTTCATGCTTGATAATGCGATAGAGGATGATCCAAGGCAAGACAGAGAAAAAATATGGCTCCTTGGGATTGTCAGAGATGGTCATGCTAAGATCAATCAGCTGAAATTTCAAAACAGTAGCAATTATCACCACAAAAAGACTTCTCACAGTATCTGTGTACTTGTGTGAAAAATGAATATTGCCTTTATTTGACATCTAACCTGAATAAGGTTGTTAGCCAGTCTAGCCATACTAGAGAAGTGAGGGACACTGCTGAGGATCTCCGGGTCGTTGGTAAAGCAGAGCTCTATGCCATCCAGCAGTTTGGCGATGGTGCTGACCCACTCTTCCTTTGCAGGTGGAGAGCTGGTTGAAGCAGAATTGAACTGCTGCAAGGCTTCATTCAGGGCCAGCTCACTGCACTCCAAACACTGCTGATAATCGTGCAGCTTCAACAGCGAGTTCTGTACCAGTATTATAAGAAAATTGCTAAGTCTCAACAAGCACATTATTTCTGCAACATACACAGTGGAATCTGTGATTCCACAGATGTTAATGAGTTACTGACTTTCAGCTTGACAAACCTGTAATAACATAAGCTGAGCAGGGCGTTCTGGTACCGAGCTCACAAACTCCAGAGGTTTACTCCTACTGCCATAATTAAGTGTGGGCTGCAACAGGAGCACAACAGATCCATAGTCTGCAGACTCAAAGAGGCGCTGGATCTCCTCTAAAGACTGACAACGCTCCAGAGATTTCAGCCTCTTGTCAATCTGTTAAAGAGGCAAAGAAAACTTGTTTTTAAACTAATATTGTGTGTGTGTGTTTTTTTTAATTTATAGCATAACAGAAAAAAGAATAATATTTTATTTGTCACCATAGCACCAACCTCCTCCACAGAAATAGCTGCATCTACCCGTAGATTAGGTAAATTTATGGTGTAATGTTTCCCTTCTGCAGTCTTTGGTTTGCTCTGAAGTAGGCCGATACACACATCATAACTCTCTAGAGCCAACTCCATGTCTCCCTGGTAAAAGCAGAAAAGAGCAAACTGACAGGTTGCCTTTGGGAGAACAGCACAGTCTAGTAAGGTCCCAGAGACATAAAAGTCGAAAAAGAAATGAAGACCTTACCTGCAATGCCAAGAATCGTGCTTTGAACCAGTAGACACGGACCATCACATCTAGCCAGTCATCTTCAAAAAGGTCTCTTTGGGATGAACCCAAGGCCAAGATTAACAAATCACCTTGAAAATGCTGTCCAGGGAATTCAGAGTCAGGTGCTTCATTGACAGGACTAACACTACTTCTTCTTGGGGACACTAGAAAAGGAACATGAAATATTGTACAAAGTCAAGTATTAAAATGTTGACCACACAAACTGCAGACCACTTGGATGAATTAGTGCAATTCTAGGAAGTGCAACAGTGGCATTTTATTTCTGTCAAACTCTTGGCAGTGATTTTTAAGGTGTAACATACAATACATGCACAAACTGACAGTTTTGCCTCCCTGCATTCTACATAATGCATCTATAACGTAATACTGCAATGCTCATCTGAAATGGTCAAAATCCAATCAGGATTGATGCAGTCTACCCTTACCCTTATTTAATCTTATTCAAGCTTTTGGAAACTTATGTCATGGTTCACTGATTTTTACTCACCGGTCTTTCCTTTATTGTGCAGCCACTGCTCCAGCTGCAACTCCATACATGCCAAGCTCATAGTCAGCATTTCCTGTACATAAAGCAGATTCACTTACTGGAAGTCACTGAAGCAACAAAATGTGAGGCAATGTATTATGAAAAACTAATTTTGACAAATATTGTGATGTGAGTTTAGATTTTAATAAGAGACACTTTTGCATTTTGTTTATCACAAAAGGAAAAGAAAAATGATTTTGCTGTAACAAACAAATAGGTTTCCTTACAGAGTTAAACCTTTGGTCCTTTCCTAAAAAAAAAACCAAAATATTTGATATCTACCAAGAACTAAGTTTTAACTGATCTGTTTTCGTGATATGTACCCGGATGTGCTGGTTGCTGCAGTCTCGAAGGAGAGGATTGGGAAGACCGCTGCTGTGCTTCCTCCAGGTCTGATAGACCTCAAGTACTACACCTGTCAGTCCCCGAGGCCAATCTTGCATGAACTTCTGTCCAACTGCTTTCAGGTAGTGCAACATCAGATCAAGTATGCCACCATTGCTCATATTTTTGAGCAGAAAGTTGTGAACATCCTGTTGTTCTAAATGTGACACAGCATGTGGAAATCATTTAAATAGCTCTACAGTACAAAAGATAACTGTAAATGCACTACAGGTATATGATATACTGTAGATTACCAGATTCCATGTATTCAACAGAGTCAACAGGCAAGCAGCTGCCATGCAGAGGCTGAATGTCCTCCTTCCCATCACAATGTGTCTCAAGATTGCTCAAACTCTCATCATCATCAGGGTCAAACTTCTTCAGCCTTGGATGAACCAACAAAATACGACTTAAAGACAAATAAGATGTTTAATGTGCTGTACATTTCACCTGAGGTTTGATGGCACCTACCTGGAAGGCAGATATTTAAACAGCAGTTCCTGAAAATCTATCTTCTCTTCCTTTTTGCATTTAGTGTTTCGAACACGTGCAGAGCGCCTCTTCGCTGTCTCTCCACAGTCTTCTACTGTGCGTTTCCTTTTCGGTGCTTTCTTCACCTTGTCTGTCAGGGAAACCTCCATAGCTGAAGCTGTAAAAAAGTAGAATATATTAAGAAACTTTTAGTCTCACAGCAACAGCATATTTGTTACATACTATATACCGTTGCTAAAAAAGTTGTTTATAAAAAGGTCTTCACACTCCATGGGTGTAATGAAGAAACAGCACTAAAGTGTGAAATATTCAAACATGAATATTTGTACCAGCAGTAATGCAAGTTTACAACAGCTGCACCACTTGTTCAATAAAAGATGTGAATGTATTTTCCCTAGCCAGATTCAGTAATATAATAGCACTAGTTTCAGCAACAACTGCAATCTCATGCAGCCTGTTTGTTTCGAGTCTGTTGCTCCAGTGTCATCTATACCTTTGTTCATGTCTTGTGAACACACACACTGGATCTGATTCATATGATGTTCATGTTACACAAACTCTAATGAAATGTGTTTCGGCTCAGTTTCTATATTATTTTCTGTCTATTTTCATGTTCCTGTTTTTGTGTTCTGTGTAAACATACTCAGAATATAAAGATAGTTCAAGATAAAGTGGTGTAAAAATTATTTACATGAAAAAAGCTCTCAGTATGTAAAGATCTGTATCAAGTAAAACAACTTCAACTCACCAATAGGGGGTGCAGCTGTGGTGATCTCCACAGTGGCTTGGGTGGGAATAATCTGAGGCTGAGTGCTAAATTGTGGTTGCAATACTGGTTCAGAGAGGGTAATTGGAGGCAGGGATGAGCTGGGGCTGCTGCTCAGCACAGTGGTCTGACATGTGCTGGCAGGGCTGCTGGGCTGAGGCAGATTCTGAAGAAAGTTGGGATCACGGTACTCTGATAAGTCAATCCTTTGGCCAAGACTTGGGCGAGGTGGCTCACATGTGGTCTGATGTTTGTACATTGCAAGAAGACTTTCCCCAACATGCTTCCAACTGAAATTTTAAAAAAAAGAGAAAATGTTCCTTATACGTGATCCACAGATGCCCAGAGTGTTAAGATTAACACAGGTCTACTTAACTAAATTAAAAAGCAATTCAAAATCAGTTGGGCTTGGCATGCATACACAATATTTGTACATGTTATTTGTTTAAAATACAAATCAGCAAATCATAGGCAAAGCTAAATGCAGCAAAGCACAGCAAGTCAAATCAGTTAATGCATTCTGTAATTTCAGACAAATGCATGGTGCTTAAATACACGTGGGCAAGATTACTATTTCTTGGAAGTTTAAAGGATAATACTTGGTCTTGTAATTTTAAAAGATTCTTTATGGTTTAAACATAATAAAAATTATACAATTTCAGAAAACTATAGGCCAAATATCTATAGGTTCTAAACGATACTCATTATAAAACCTTTTGTTCTGACATTAAAATGTACACATGTAAATATAATTGCACAATAAAGTCCTCATTCTGTTTTTTAGAAACAATAGAAAACAAAATAAGACAAAACTGTAGTCTTTCACTGCCCAATGCTGTGTTCTAATTAAAACAAAATTAAGCAAAACTACCCAGAGAGCAAAAAAAAAAAAAAACAAACAATCATAAAAACAGTCCACAGTGATACTCACGACAGGCAGCGGATGCGCTGAATCAAGAGGAGGTCTGGCTTTGGTTCACGATAAGACAGAGCCCGTCTTTTCCTGCGAATTTCCAGCGCCTCTTCCACAATTGCTTTGCGCTCCTCCTCCTCCACTTCCACATAGTGAATAGACATATCGCTGTAAACAACGCACAGAACATTATTAGTGAAGCAGCTGAAATAGCTGTAAGTAGAGTACATCCGATGAGAAAGGATCTAGAGAGTAAGTGAGTTGGCCTAACCATCTTGTGAACATTTGCATTGTGTCCCTCTTCAAACAGGGTTGCTCCTGAAAGATTTTCTCCTTCAGCACCAAGCCTTTTGTGTAACAGTGATCCTTTTCAAGTGCTTTGGCAATGAAGTACAAACAGCCTGGGAAAAAGCAAAAATTAAGCAATGATGCTTTTATTCCTTTTAATACTTCAACTGTCACAGAACAAGTGCATGATGAAAGAGCTCATGATGATGCATGACATACAGCTGTAGTCACTGAGTGTGTACAAAATAGTTATCAGATTATCCAGGCAGGGCCAGTGGTCAGGGTTACAGTGTAATCCCTCCTCAAAGGCATGCCGAGCCAGAGGAATTCGCACCAGTCGCACAGCCACCTGACCAATTTTATACCACATGTTCACATCAGTGGAATCCAGCATAACTGCCTACAAAAAAATAAAAGAAAATATTTAATTGCAAAATAGATAGATGCTATAATGTATAAAAGTCATTAACTATGTACTGTTTTGTCATTTTACCTCCAAATAAAACTCCATTGCAGTCTCAAGGTCATCTCGTGATGCTGACATACTAGCCAAATTTTTGAACGTTGAGTATTTTAGCATGAGCCCAGGATGCTTGAGACCTACTCTCTGGTCTTCTGAGGGCATGGCCTAAAATAAAACAAGATACATGAACACTAGGAACAGGTAAAGCAAACTTACAACAGAAAAAATATAAATAAAGCATCAAATCACATGAAAAAGTTTTGAAGTACTATGCAACAACAAAAGTAGCAACTGACTTGATGCATCTAAATATCGCAACCAGAACTGAGATACACAGATATTTACGTTGTAAGTTACTTTGATAGATATATAGATGAATATTCAAATATCCATCACAGGATCAAACATTGTGTTATATTTTACCTCTTTAAGAAGTGGTGTTTTGAGAAGCTCATGATAAGCCTTGGCAGATTCCTCAAACTTGTCATGCTTTTGAAGATCTAAAGCCTTGTGATATAACGCAAACGCTTCTGCTTCCTGGAGACAGAAAAAAGTAAAAACATGTGAAGCCATTTCAGTTTGCACTAATAGTACTCTGCCACTGACAGCAATCCTAATATGACTGTAGTGTACATTGTTTGTACCTGAGCCTCTTTGGTCTGACTCTTGCTACTTTTTAAGGGGTCTTGAGACTCATCTGCAGCCGTTGATGCAGCATTTAGTGCTGCTATGCGAATCTGGGTGGGAAAACACAAAAAACAGTGTAATCTAAATATTATTTAAAATACCTAACTCTCAAAGTGTGGCACCAATAATTCAGTGAGGCTCACCATTTTGGAATCAGCAGGGAGGTCAGTCACAGAACACAGCTTTTGACATGGCCTGCAAAAAAGCACGTTCACACCAAAGGGAAGAAGGAAAGACAGAAATTCAGCTAATTAGATGAACAAAATGTCTTGTCACCCGTACTGTAACAGCACTGAAATTATTGAGTTTGTGCAAGGTTGAACAAGAGCGAAAACATATAAGTGTGACATAGCGGTATAATTACGCAAAACTCTGCCCAGACAAATGAAAAGCTACGCTACAAGAACTGATTTTAGCTACTTTGATATTGATAGAGACAAATGTTAGCTAACAATTCTCCAAACCCCACTCAGAGCCTGTGTAAATCAACTTGCTAAAGGTCAGACCGTGCGGTACCTATTAATAAAATGGTAAAGAACGCACTGAACTCCGGATTGTATGCAGTAAATAAATTATTTCCACGTTGGCTTTTTGTCATAGCAGCTCAGCCTGTCACGTTAGCTCGCTGCTTTAGCGGACACGTTCGTTTCACCCGTTACCATTCTCTAACCTAGCTACATAACTGGACGACTTACCGTTAATTTCCGCTTTAACTGCATCTATAATGATTTCATGAATGCAAAAGAGAGTGAAATGTGTGCATATCGCTGTCAAACGATGGCGTAAATCACAAAGTAACTTTCAAACTTCAAATATTCATCATCCTTTTGTTGTTTGTCACGTTAGGAAGCTTTACGTCACAGTCTGACGCTTGGTACCCGCCAACAAGTAAAGTCGTATGTGATTGGCCACAGCACTGTGGGTGTATTCATGTGACCAATTACGTTGAAGCATATTGGATCGGGACCCCACCATTCTCAACAGTGTACTGTTGTTTTTGGTGGTTAGGGCTAGGGTTGTGGAAAAAGATAAACTGTCGTTATATATTTATTATCTGTGTATTAATTGTGTTTACAAAATTAACTATCTAATTTTAAATATAATTTTCTAACATAACTTTTCAAGCACAAGCAAAAAATGTTATTATGGTATATAGATACAACATAAATGATGCAGTCTAAAAATATTAGTTAGAGTTATGAAATTCCAAATGTGAGCAGCTTTAACCACTGTAGGAAAATAGTAATGATCAAAAATGTAGACATCAATTAAAAGATAACTACATAAACCACATAATATTAACCAAATCAGCTATTTGTCTTTTCAGCTATACAACAGTGTATCATACAGCCTATTCAACATCAGGCTACAATGTGACACTACAAGTGGGATAAATATAAAATCAATAATCTATCCCACAGGCTGCAGTTTATTCTTTTTTTAACCACCACATATTTAAGTTCTATCTCACTTGAATTGGTGTAGGGTGAGATGGAGGCGACCCATGAAGGGAACAGCCGAAAGGAACAGAAGAAGACTGTCATACATGTGTGAAGTTGATTGCATTTGACATTTATGTGGGAACCTGTATGGTGAACAGACAACCACTAGGAGGCATACTTATATTACAATTGTGTAAAATGTTTCAATGAGAATTAGGTGGTATTTTCCACTGCCAGTTACTATTCACAATGATTGGCTACAGTGACCTTCAATGAGTAGTATAACAAACCTGGCATTGGTGCTTTTGATACAAAGCAGTGTCATGTCTGAAAAAGCTGTTTGCCTTCTCCCACCAATAAATTTGTGCAGCTGTATGGCAGATATGAGGCTAAATCTCTTTTTCTTTCTTTCTCTCTCTCTTTCTTTCTTTCTTTCTTTCTTTCTTTTAGAATTTACAGCAACAGACTGTATTGCAGTTTTAAAGGTATAGTGTTTTGTCCTCAGTGACCTGCTTGTTGCAGTTCCTTGTTGCTCACTCACTTATCCTTGCCTCTTCTACTCCACGCACTTCTTCTCCCTCCTCCCCAGCTCTCTCTTTCCTGGGAGTGGCGGGCTGGCACCATTATCAATTCCTCTGTCAGCATGTCTGCAAAAACAGCTTACGTCACAGCCATTACTGCCCCTATAAAAGCCAGAGTAATGCAGATTCACTGTGCAGTCAACCTAGCTACCTTCCTTGGCATAGATCACCCCGTCTCTCACATCATGGCTTCCCCAGGCTTTGACTCCTTTTATCCATCTTCTTACAAAAGGAGGGTTGTTGTACGCAGTACAGGATATGGTGCTGGCGGAGGACTGGGATCTAGGCCTGTTTATTCAAGCCACTCTACCCCAATAACTTCTTATGCCTCGTCACACAGAAGTTATCCAACACACAGCCGAGTTGCTTCAAGTTATTCCACTGCGCTGCTTTCTGCTCCGGTGTCTGCAGCTGCTGCTGAGCTACGCCTTGACCAGGCAGCTCAGGTCAGCACTGAGTTCAAAACATTAAGGACCCAGGAGAAGGCTGAGCTGCAGGACCTGAACGACCGCTTTGCAAGCTTCATTGACAGAGTTCATGAATTGGAGCAGCAGAATAAGTTGTTGGAGACTGAACTCCTGCTGCTCAGACAAAGGCACACTGAGCCATCCAACCTCCGGGCCCTGTATGAACATGAGATTCGCCAGATTCATGGTGCAGTGGAAGAAGCCCTTCATGAAAAGCACGCAGCTCAAGATCACAAAGATGAGATGGAGGACGTTCTGAGGAACCTGCAAAAACGTTATGAAGATGAAGTACTTGCTAGGGAGGCAGCAGAGGGCAGCCTGATGGATGCCAGGAAGGGGGCAGATGAGGCTGCACTGAGCCAGGCTGAGCTGGAGAAAAAAGTAGGAACCCTTCTTGATGAGTTGGCCTTCCTGAAGCGCCTCTGTGAGAGTGAGATTGCAGAGCTTCAGGCCCAAATCCAATATAGTGCAGAGGTGTCAGTGGATATGGAAGTAGTGAAACCTGACCTCTCTGCTTCTCTCCGTGACATCCGGATCCAGTATGGGAACTTGGCCCAACGCAACCTTCAGGCAGCGGAAGAATGGTTCTGCAACAAGATGAATGTGATGACTGTAGGCTCTGCTCGCAACACAGAAAGTGCACGAAATGCCAAAGACGAGGCTGGAGAATACCGACGGCTGCTCAAAGAAAGATCTTTGGAAATTGATGCCTGTCGTGAGATGAACCAAGCCCTGGAAAACCAACTGCAAGACGTGGAGGAAAAACAGAGTGCTGAAATATCAGCACTGCAGGTCAGAGACTAAAATAAAATAGCAGCTTCTTGTGCATGATTTTTAAACATATTATGGTAATTAACACTAGGTTTACTTTTAATGTAAATGAGAAATGTCAGAACCAAGATTTTGCAATCTAAACTAAGTGCTTAAATGTATGCATTTTCTCTGTGCAGGATACAATAAGTCAGCTGGAGGACGAGGTGAGGGCAAACAAGGCAGACATGGCTCGCTACTTGAAAGATTATCAAGACTTATTGAATGTGAAGATGGCTTTGGAAATTGAAATCGCAGCCTACCGGTATTAATAAATCATCTATGGTTATACTGAAATATCACAAGAGATTTTGATAATAATTGTATTTCATCTGTGTGTCTTACAGGAAACTTCTCGAGGGGGAAGAGAACCGTTTGAATGTCGGACCAGGCTCTGTGAATGTTTACTCCCAACCCATGTATGCTGCTCCATCGTATGGAAGAACAATGGTTTCCATGCATCCCCCACTGAGCTCTGCATCTCCATTCCTGCTGAGCTCCCGGTTATTTAGTTCACCACTCTCCACAGAGGAGACAATATCTTCAACCCAAGTAGAGGAGGTGGAGGCGAGCCCTCCTCAAGAGGACGAGGAGGGAGAACAGCAGGCAGGGGAGGCTGAAAAGGAGGATGCTGAGGAGGAGGAGGAGGGAGATGAGAAGGAGAAGGTCGAGGCAGAGGAGGAGGAGGAGGAGGAGGAGGGAGATGAGAAGGAGGAGGCGGAGGAGGAGGAGGACCAGGGAGAAGAGGGAGAGAAGGAGGTAGAAGAAGAGGAAAAGGAGGAAGAAGAAGAGGAAAAGGAGGAAGAAAAAGAAGAGGGAGAGGGAAAAGATGAAGAAGCTGGAGAAGGTAACTGTGATACATGTGAATTAAAAGTGAGATGTTCTGCATGTGTTGAAACAAAAACTTTCCTAACATCACCTTTCCTTTCTCTGATTTTGAAAAAGAAGAGGCAGGAGATGGAGCAGGTGAGGGCGAGGAGGATGGAGGAGAGGAGCCTCAGGAAGAGGACGAGGGGGAGCAGAAAGATGAAGAGGAAGAGGCTGATGCAGGAGATGAGAAAGAAGAAGATGAAACAGAAAACGAAAAGGAGGAGGAGGTGGCTGAGGGGAAAAGTGGAAAAACATCAGATAAAAAGGTTTAAATTCACGTGCAATAAAATACCTGCTTGTACTCTAGCTGAAGGATATTTCCCTGGTGCTTTATCAAAGATTTCTGTCATTCAAACCAAATAAAAATGTCTAAATCAGAACCTCTGTATAATCAACTTGAGTGACTCACAGCATGTCTGCAGGCTGCAACAGCAAGGAAAGAAACAATTAGAACAAATAAGCAATTAAAAGCAAATCAGTTAACTGAGGAAGACAGGATGGGATGTGGGTCTGAAATAGAAATTGTGCTTTGCGGAGATTTGTTTGCAAACACCTGTGTGCTTTGCTGTCACCAAGCTCTGCCTGGAAAATAATGTGTTTGTGCAATGCCAACATCCTCACTAAGTGCTATCCACAATTCTCTGTACTGCAATAAAGTGAACTTAAAGCTGCTTTTCAGTTGCAATGTGTTTAATCAAATGAGGTAAAGCACTAATGCATTAGCAGAAAACTGTCTATTGTTCAAGAGCTGTGACTCACTTTGACAAGCAGGAAAGCAGAGAAACTTACCTGTTTATATTTCAGTTCAGGGCTGAAAAATGTCTTTTAACTTGCAACAATAATAATTTAGGTTAGTGGGAAAGTACATAGGTGAATGCCAAAGAGCCCTGGCACTATCCATATTCATAAATCATAGCACAAATGACTGTAGTGGGCTGCAGCAAACCAGCAACGTCAGCAAGTCTGGACTGTTTACCAAGCCAGTCTGTAAAATGAAAATGCATCGTCTGGTGCTGATGACGTCTGGTGAGAATACTTTGAACTCTTACTCAGTTACAATTGTGATGAAAAAATGTACACTCCTGATCAAAATTTTAAGACCAGATGAAAAATTGCAAAAATGTACATTTTGCACTTTTGAGTCTTAAGAAGGTTCTCAGTAGTGCTTCAAAATGCAAAAAGAAGAAATGGGAGTGAGACAAGAAAAAAATTTGAGAAAGCAATTTATGGAAAACAACCATTAAACTGAAATAGGCTGTTCATCAGCTGATCAAAAGTTTAAGACCACATCTCAACCCCCCCCCCCCAAACCCTCTAAAATGGAAATCGAATTTTCAAAAAAAGGACTC
>JAQQAE010009456.1:0-14598 GCA_029823295.1 Pseudamia nigra
CTCAAATTGTGAAGCGCCTAGAGATAATCAGTGATTATGATTGGTGCTATACAAATAAAATTGAATTGAATTGAATTAGATTTTTTTTTTACCTGTTAGTGCGATTTCTTGGTGGTGTGTCTGTTACTTCACTGTCTTCGCTGTATAGGGATAGGATCATATAATTTTTTGGCTCCAGCCTTGCCTTGGGCTTGTTTTTGAGGTGGGCCAGTGTGGTAAATCCACCCTCACAGAGATATATAGTTGTAAAAGGCACTTTACTGCATTTGCTGCAAGCTTCAACTGCAAGCTGTTCGAATGCTACCTCTGTCACTGGCCGTTTGCATACTACAAACCGATCCGTGATGGTGCTGACTAAATACTGACATTTCAAGGCCAAGGACGTCTTGCAATGTCTTGACGGACCACCAGTGGGCTGTGCACCACTGGTTGAGAACTCCTGATGTAAAATATAAAACATGTTCTTTCACAGTTTAGAGATCTGGAGTGTTAATGTACAGTGACGAAACTAATAAACAATGCAGACAAACTTTTGAATCAGAAGGTGTGCCCAAACTTTGAGTGCGTTTTTGAAGTGATTTGAGTTTCCACTTCACTCCTTCCCTTTACTTGCACCTTTCTCAAACTTTCCTTTTCCAAACCTCAGCTGTTGTTCCAGTCAGCGTGTTTACTGATTGAGAACCAGAGGGCGGACAGAGGACACAACCGATCCATTTAGCTTCTCAGTCAGAGGTCCTGAGCCCCGTCAACCCATCGTCGTCTTTATCAGCCGGGCCAGCAGTGTTAACAAGCTTATTGGTTCGCTAGCTGCTTGGCAGGGTCCCATAGCATCAGCCATTATAGTCTCCAAATTGCCTGCTTGTTTCTTATTTTCTTCTCACATTTTTCACTTAAAAAAAAAAAAAATCTTCCCTTGTGTGTCCTTTTCACCAGCCTTTCCTCCTTGTCTCCATTTTTTTTAACCCTCTGCAACCCAGGGGTGTTGGAGGTCCAGTCTTGTCTTCCCTCCAGAAAACATTAGCGCTGACAAATGTAAATCTAAGACGATTTGACTCCCATTTCAGCCTTCATTCCTCCTTTCTCCATCGTCCAGACTAGGTATAATTGCCCCGTTTCCTTCCAGACTACTGAACCCAGTCAACTTGTTTTGCCCTCTTCATTCATTTGGTTAAATCTAAACTCCCTTAACAAAATGTGTCCTCAACCGATTTTTTTTTTTTTTTTTTTTTTTTTTTCTCTGCCAGCATCTTATTTATTTAAGCATATAGTTTTTACATTCTTATGCTCCTTAGGGCTTACTCTCTCCTCTTTAAATCATGACACGAGACTTAGCTGTTGCCAGGCAGAAAGTGGTCATGAGCTTTATCCTTGTTTACACATCTCTGTTTAATGTTAAACCCTGTCGTGCATTTTTAAAATCGCATGCAGAAACTCACTTTTTAGTCACTTGTTTGCTGTAAATGTCAACTGCACATTTAATGCATATATAAGACGTGATGATGAGTTAACCCTCTCCTTTAGCCTTATGGTACTTTCCAAACAATCTTTAAAATATTGTCATGTTGTCATGTATTTTAAGTGAAGTAGTAATTGAAAATAGTTAAATTATATCAATCAGGGCAATTCAGTTTAGTGAAACACCACTCTAGTTTAGTTATTATTCGACAATATATTTGAAAGTTTTGTTTTTTTTTTTGGTCATTTTTAAAGCATTTTCTTGACTGTTTTATTGGTTATTTTTCTTATTTTTTCATCTATTTTAGTTAATTTTCTTCAGTGCTTTTTTATGTGCTGCTAATTCTGTTCATTTTTCTTCTGATTTTATTCACTTTTATTGGTTGGCCTCACTAGTTTGTACCTTTTGGCTTTTTTCTTTTTTTTCTGGATTATTTTGTTAAATTTAGGTCAAAATACTCAGTCTTATTGCGTTTTGGCTTTAGCTTTACTTTTTGCCTTAGTTTTAGAGTTGCCTTAATTGTCACCTTGTATTGAACACAGTGTTTGAAAGGGTTAAATGTGTGGACTTGTCAAACTCCAAGCTTCAGATCCTTGTATTAGATCAATTTAGGTGAAACTAGATAAGTGTGTCTTCAGTTAAGATTAATTTGTAACAAATGGACAAGTACTACAGCTTTTATCTGAAACCAATGCAGAAGTATGTTAAAATTAACCACTGACCAAGTTCCTTCATTTCAAAATATGTCAACTTGTTTTTAAAAAGTCAATATTCATGCTTTCCTTTTTCTGGACCCCCCCATAAATGTATGATACTCTTTATTAGTTAATAGTAGTAGTAGTTAGTAGTAGTTACTAATGAGAGATACCTCGTTAGTAATGAATGAGGGAGACCTGGGGTAAAAATGTGATCTGCATCTGAATATGTTCTTCAGATATACATCATGTTTGCATTGACACCTGGGATTATTGATGTGTTCTTGTTATCCATATCCTATCTGGATGTTAACCAGCAGTGCAAAATTTGACTAATTTAAAATTTGATTTTATTGGTTTTTAATTGCTTTTCTTCATAAGAAACTGATTTTATTTGTCTATTCTAATTTATTGTATTGCACATTTTGGTAGTATTTTGTTTGATGGCGTTTTTGCCTGTTTTATATCTTTGGTTTTATTCATCACTGATGTACAGCACTTTGTCGCAGCAGTGGTTGTTTTTTTTAAGTGCCTTACAAATAAAATTGGATATGAAATTGGATTGGTTTCAAGTTTTTGTACAGATGGGATCTCATTGTCCAGACACCTACGTAAAATATGGGCACAATGAGATCCAGATTACCTCTACATGTGGTCGGCTAGATGTGATCACATTGATTGCACCTTTCACTAAAATGCATTTTTTGTTACCTGGATAACATACCTGTACTCAGTTCAATACAGTCCCATTGTATTTGTATAGCGCCATTGTTATTATGATGATGATGATGATGATGATGATGATGATTATTATTATTATTATTATTATTATTATTATTATTATTATTACCCCTAACCTGGCAATTAAATTTTCTTCAGAGTAATTATTTTAATAATCACCTTCATATTCACAGAATATTGTGCTGTAGAAGCAGTTAATGACTATTTTAGAACCGTCCATCATTGACAGGGGTCTTAGACATGAAGACACCTAAAAGAAAAGGGGAAATGAGAGTAGCAGTGTGGGATAGTTGGTCTTTGTAAGTGTTTTTTTTTTTTTGGGTGGAGGCTCTGAGGTCACCCATCCACTCACTCGCCCCTCCGCCATTACCCTCCTCCTCTTGCCTCTCCTCCCCTCTCCTCCCTCCTGCCTTGGCCAGTCTCCATGTGTCGAGGCTCAGGGCCTTGGGAATGAATGGCGCCCAGGCTCTGCTTCGTCTTTGAAGCCAGCCAGGAATGCGAGGCCTCTTTTTTCCCCTCTCCCTCTCTCTCTCTTTCTGTTGTTCAGGCGGCCGGCAGCACTAGCAGCTATCTGCCGCAGTGAAATATTCCCTCCGCTGCTCTCATTGTGCACCGGAGAGCCGGACGTCATCGGCTGGCCAATCAGTGGCTCCCACTAGGCAGCCTCGGGTCTCAGTGGGGGGAGAAGGGGACTCACTAGAAGTCTTCCCTCTAATATCTGGCTCTCCTGGTTACTTGGTCCGGTCCCTCTACAGAGGGGGAAAGATGATCTGAAAGGGAACAGAAACACTCGGTAAATCCTTGTCTAGGAAGTGTAATACTTTCTCTCATGGAAGTGAGGAAAGTCAGCAGCGTGCTTGTAAACACTGGGTGAGTTTTGGTTTTTTTTTACTTATTCTCTGAAGCTAAGAAACTTTCATCCCAAGAAACTTTCATCCCAAGCAGCCTTCAAGTCACTGAGTAGTTCGTAACTTGCCTTGCTGGTGCGACTCTTGAACCAGCCATTCAATTTGTGTATTTGCTGCTGTCATTGTTTGGCTCTTGTCTCTTGTTGTTGTGGTTTGCGTGTGAGGGTATTTGTCTGGGGCCGGTCACCCCCTGCCTCACCCTCCCTCCTCTCCCATCCTCCCTCCAACCTCCACTCTCTGTACATTTTGTCAGTGCCTGTCCCCTCCATCACTTCCACTTGAACGCTCCCCTGTTTGGGAGCCCCTCTCTGTTCGCAGAGGGAAGAGGAGGGCTGCACACAGACACAGTGCAGATCAGAAGGCCCTTCATAAACACATGGAGTCCCCCTTAATACTGTAGTCTCGAAGGCTCTTGGGAGGTGGGTTTTGTGTGTATGTAAAGCGACCACCTGGGATCATCTTTGATTTTTCTTCAATTTTTCTTACTTTTTGATCAGATTTGGGAAACCTCAAGCATTTTGCCCAGTTGAAGTAGCGTTAGTTTGGATTCAGCGGTGATCACCAGTTTCTGTTCAATGAATTCCCTCCCCACTGAAACAAGAAAAGTACAGTTATGAACACTGTCCGTGAAAGGCAAAGTGAAGTAACTTATCACAGAGTCAAACAGTGAGAAATTGTTTAAAAGTTAATTTTCCTGACCCTTTTCACAATTTTTAAAGTATTTTCTTCATTGTTAGGGGTTTTTTTGTTTATTTTTGTTAATTTTTTTTTTTGCATCTAATTTGGTTCATTTGCTTGATTTTGTTAATTTTTCTTTTTGCATTTAACTTGGTTCATTGACTTGATTTTTTTTTTCATTTTACTTTGTTTTTGTTTCTGTTTTAGTAACTTATTGATTATTATTCATTTTTTTCTTATTTTGTTTATATTTGGTAATTTTGCCTCTTCTTGCTTCTAATGTGGTTCATTTTTGTTCCTCATTTTGGTAATTTTTTTATATTATGACAATTTAGTTATTTGTTTTCTTGATTATTTTGTTCATTTTTCCTCATTCTGCATCTTTTTTGTTCATTTTCTTTATTATTTTGTTCATTTTGCTCCTAGGTTTCTTCACTTTTTCACTGACTTTCTGCCCCTTCCCCCTTAGTTTGCTCATTTTGTTCATTTTCAGTTAAAATCCGTGTCTTAATACATTTTGCTTTGCTTTTTATGACTTTTACAAGTCCTTGTCTATGAAATAGACTGCAATTGAGTCAAGACAGTCACAAAATAAATCAAATGTCACAAAATCCACTTCCAGCCTTAACTCAGTTTTGACCAGATGTCGAGTAACTGCACTGGAGGGGTCTATAGCAGAGGCCTACTTGTACTGTACTGCAGTGTTACTTTGACTTTGTTTTGCTGGTAACGTTGACCTTTCTGTATGCATGACAGGTATGTAACTTCATGAACATGTTCAGGTCAGGAGAGATAGAAGCCTGCATCCACTCTGTGATTAGACTTAATTATAAACCTGAACCTGTCATTAACTTGCAGCGATGAGTTACTGTTCATGATAGACTTTAATAACTGCAATTGAAGAGAGAGCAGCTTCTGTTTGTTTTCAGACAATTCAATTTAGTTAAACCTTACTGAGTCTGAAGGTACATTTGTTCTAAATGATGCCCTTTAACCTCGGTGAAATGTGATGGAGACGGTACAGAAGACTGAAGGTAATTGGTTTGTGATCATCAATAGAATGACCCCAGTATGAAGCTGTGGCAGATTCCATTATTAGTTGATGATGATTTTTACAGTGTTCAATGACTATAATCACCCTATGTAGCTGCCAAGAGATTCTAATTAACTGATCTTAAAATCAACTATTATGTAGTTCAGTGAATGTTTAAAGTAGCTTTAAGTGTTTTACATTGGAATTTTAAGCTTTAAATGGTTTGACAAATAATACATGACAAGAACTTAGGCTTCCCAAGGATCATAAAACATCGTTATCGGTCACTGTACACTGTGCGAGGCATTATACATTTGTCACAAGACTAATCCCCCCCATGTTTCTACAGTTCCATGTGGAATTCCTGACATTTTTCATGCATATGCTGCAACGGTGTTCCGCTAACCTCAAGGCCCTTAATTAGAGGCCTCAGTGCAGAGCAGCAGGCAGGCTCCTTCAACAGGTGGTTGAACTGTACTGACCTACAAAACCAAGATGAAAAAACTGAAGAAGATCTGTTACCAGAAAATCTGTTGGAACTGTTGATTTAAGTTTTCCTTGGAAAAGGTGAAATGAGTTGTTTTGTAGACATTTTTTAAGATTTGTTGTCTTCCTCTTCTTCTGCGTTCGATCAGCCATGTATTAGACTTTCAGTGACTTTTATAATTATTTATTCATTTTTATGCAGGTCATTATAAACTTGATGACAATACAACACAACAAAGCCAACGAGCCTAAGCCTAATGCACAGTACTGTAAAAAACAAATTATATTGGTTCTTTTATCGCTCATCCATAGTATGAGCAAAAATGTGAAAGTGAAATGGTACAGTATGTAGGATACATCTGAAAAAGCTCACTCTAGTAAGCTTGGCACATAAAATATTTCCTCTGATGCTGACATTTACCAACATGCATAATATTTACCTGCTTAGCCAGTGATGCACTATACAATTTGTCTTCTACAACCTCTAACCTGTGGAATATAATTGTTGTTTTTTTACAGATGATACACTGTAGGAATCTGACCTAGAAACGCCAGTTAATGATTTGACTTACTGGCTTAAGTGCATAAATATATTTTCCTCTCACAGCACTATTAACATGTTAGATTCTCTTTCATGCCTGCACTGTAAGTGAGGTTTAAAGATGTTTTGATGTAGTAGAAATGAGTATTGTTGACTTAGCCATCATGCCAAGTTGACAGTCTGACATAAACATGCTTGATTGTCCAGCCAGTGCAAAGCAGTTAAAAGCTGTGTAAAGGGTTTTTAATGACGCCTCCACAGCACCACGTGATTTATTGAGTATCGGTCCTTCACATGGAAATATTTTGAGTTTCCATTTGCCCTTTGACCACCCTTATTTTGACTTTTTCACAAGCTGTATGCCAAGAGCTTTTGACTCTAAGATTTTCATTCTGATTAAACTGTCTGTGCTGTGTTTTGTGTTTGTTTCCACCAGGAGCTACTAACCAGACCGTGTCAAGAGACTTTAAGTAACCAAAAAGGGGGCACAAACATGACCTAGATAACAATAAGCACAACGGGAAAAGCTGCTGCTAATGTGATGGTGGTAATTTTGCCAGTTTCACCCGGAAGACAAACGCATGCATCAACGCACAAGCAGGTACGCTGCATTTGCCAATCCTGCCCTTCCCTTCCTGCCATCTACCCCAGTCCTCCATGGATTCCTACAACTTCCACTTTGAGAGAATGAGCAACATAGACCTGCATCCTCTGAGCCTGCCTGCCAGTCGGCTGTCCCCAGCCAAGTCCAACAGCAGCATTGTTGACCAATTTGCCCATCACCAACACGGCAAAGGAGACTCTGCCTATAGCTCCTTCTCAGGAGGGTCCACTGCCCCAGACTACCCCTCCCCTTTCCTACCAGATGACCTGCAGTCCAGTTCTTTTAGCCACTATGCTGATCTGAAGTATGTAAAGTCATTTTACCACCCTAACCAGGTTTTGCAGTCTGATTCAAAGACCATGGACCAGCTCTATCGTTCTATGGAAGCAATCTCACAGCAGTGTCGCCACAATAACAACAACAACACCATTCACCACCACAACAGCTTCCACACAAACAACAAAGCACTTTCAAAGAAAGAGGTGCCTTTAGGAATGACTGCCCAAGGTGTTTACCCTCCCCTTCGTCCTCCTCCAATCCCAGCACGCCTGGATAGTTACATAGCTACGAAAAACTTGGAGAACACCTGGGCTCATCACCATGGCACTGAATCTCAATCCCAGCAGCCACAAAAACCCAGACCCCACACTCAAGCTCATACTCCAAAGTCTGAGCCAGCCAAGTCTGATTCAGTCAACCCTGGCGTTAAATCTGAAGTGTATGGAGTCTGGAGGGGCTCTCAACAACAGCAGGAGCAGCATCCACCAAGTTACCGTCTCCACCTCCAGCCACATGACCAGACCACAGCGCAAATGAACCCAGAGTACCTTTTCATCACCGATAACAAAGCTGCCACTGAACAGCAAAAGTCAGCAAATGTTCTAAGCCAGTCACCACCTAAAAGCACTAGTCAGCCTGAGCATCTAAAACCCAAACAGCCAGCAGGTAACAATGGAGATCAGCGTATTAAAAACAGAAGCAGTGGTAGTCATCTCGAGAGCCAGCGCAGAAGAGCACACTCTGCTCATGACTGGCTGAGCTCGGAGTCGACTCGAGCATCCAGCCCCTGGACTGTTGGTCAGAGTTTTATCAACAGCAGCATTCAGCATAAAGGCCAGTTCTACTTTGTCACTGGAGTATGTAAGACGTCCAGTTCTGTGTGTGGGTCTGAGGCTGGGAGTGACAATGCTAGTGTGGTGGAAACACACAAGCTCAGAGACAAAGAAAGATGTCATAGCACAATGGATAATTTATTCAGACCTCTGCAAGAGAGTCCCCGCACTTTAAGTGATATGATTCTAGATGAAAAAGAGGCTTTCAAGTCCCAGTGCAAGAACCCAATCGACCGGAGCCAGGATGAGGAAAATCATAGACCTTTGACCTTCACCAAGTCCTCTCGAAGCTTTGACGCCTTGGAGGAATTCGACACGTCTCAAAGTCGAGATATTGGTCGCCATACTGCAAACAACCCAATTTTCTACTGCGGACCTGACAGAAACTGCCCCAAACCTTCAAACACGCAAACAAAGGAGGTTGCCACTCCAAGCAACAATGAACAAACCAACCAGGCAAAGAGAGCAACCCGTCAGCCTTTGGGCGATGTAGCCAGTGAGAGGATAAACAAAGAAACAACCCCGCTGCTGTACCACCTCACTGGAGCAAGCAGGGCAGGGTTGAAGCCTAAAAAAGACTCTGATTTCAGTACAAAGGTTAAGGACGCTGTTCCCAACAAGCCAAGTCCTTTAGATGCTGAGAGACATCCACATGTTGAACCAACTAAGAATGACCGAGTGGATGTTGTCAGTGTTGCTTGTAACACTTTGGATGATTCATTTAAAAAGTACTACAAAGAAAAACTGAAAGATGCCCAATCAAAAGTCCTAAGGGAGACATCGTTCAAAAGGAGGGATCTGCAGCTGTCATGGCCGCATCGTGTTAAGCAAAAACCTGAACTGAGGCCTACGGTCATTCACTCTTTCTCTTCATCACAAGACTCCGAGACTTCGACTGACACGCTCACCCCCTCTGTCGCCTCTGAGGAGACGGAAAAGGGAAGTATAAAAGAAGATGTTAAGGAGGAAAATAAGAAAGAAACGGACAAAGAGAATGAAAAGGAGAATGGGAGGCCAGTAAATGTGGCGCAGCCCCAAGTGGCACGCATTGGAGGCAGGAAACGCTTAACTCCAGAACAGAAAAAGATGTGCTTTTCTGAACCAGAGAAACTTAACCAGATTGGTGGTGCACCCAGTCACTCCGCTTGTCGCTCCTTTGGCAGTGAAAGCGAGAACACCTTTAGTGTTGAGCATGAAGAAGAGGATTATCTCCAGCAGGGGGAACAGGGACTTGTAGCAGCGCGGAGAAAGATGTTCGAGACCAGAGGTCGGGCCCTTTCAGCTTCTAGTGCTTCAAAGACTAACCTAAAACATCTACAACACAAAGCCCTGGTGGAGTATATGGAGCGAAAAACAGGCCAGAAAGTTGCTGAACCACAGCAGCCAGCTCCTCAGTTGCCCCCTCCAACCAGACAAAGGCACTCTCTGGGGGAGAAGCCATTTGACTGGGGTCCCAGACCTCTATCAGGAAATGTCGAGAACAAAAACACCAAGAAGAAACTTCACAGACCCCACTCTGCAGGACGCATCCTCGATTCCTCTACCAGTTCCATCAGGTACAACAGAGAAGCACAAAGCCCATTTTCTGTTTTTGACTGACACACCCCTGACTTGTACTGTACATATAAATACTCCTTTATTTTTACAAACTAGGTATGCCCAGTTCTTCTCAGCACAGTCTTCCTCAGGCCAGTCGTGTGGTCAACCATATCAACCCAAATGGAGAGAGAGCCGGGGTCCAGCTCAGGGGAAGTCGGCCTCAGTGGAGAGTCTCTTAGACCAGCCAGAAACCCAGAGTTTCTTCAGGAACAGATCCACATCCACACCCCATGCATTTCAGGTAAGTCTGTTCAAAGGGATGGTACTGACACTGGACTACTTTATGTGACTTTAAGATATTCTTTTAATATTAATTGCTGGTTCCTCAAATATGGACTTTGACAAAGCTTATGTGTAACTGATACACAGAGTTCATGCAGATGTCTAAATGTATCTGTTGCATGAAGCTGCTTGGTTTTTGATTTATTTGCTTTTTTTCAAACATACTGTATCTGTGTCTGTGCTATCACTTCAAATTGTTCAACTCAGTTCGCCTGCAAAAATGTTCAGTAAGTATTTAAGACAGTTTTCCATCTCCTTGCACATCAAGCAGGATAGTACAGCCTTCAAAAGACTCTTTTTATTGTTCTTTCAACATGTGTTCCTTCTTTTTTAGAAGTGTTGATTGATTTAACCAACCACAACTATGGTAATCCTTTGTGGGTTGCTAACTTTTTAGGCTAACAGAAGTCAGATCAGTCCAAATACATTTTCAGACCAAGTTTTAAGTTTTTGCTACATTTTCCTGCATGTAGTCTACACAGTGTTGCTTTCAAACCGCAATTTTGGTAATGGCTTAATTTGTGTGGTCGTCATTATTTGTGTATACTATTTTGGACGACAATAGCCTGCTGTAACGTTTTGTGACTGAAGTGTAAATGTATTAAATCGTGGGTCTGTTTTAGCCAGTTTGAGATCATCTCTTTTGGTTTGACCAGAGTCTGGGTATTTGGTCTGTATTATGTTCTGAAAGAGGCTTCACATCTTCAAATCTGGTTTGACCCAAACCTAGTTCAAAGTCAGAACCAAAGGAGGTAGAAGTGAAAGTGTCCTCAAAAAATCAAACTGCCCCCAAGTTGCCTACCACCAACAAGAAACGCAGAGTCAATACATCACAGTAACTTTCCACCTACACCTGCTTTGACCAGTACGGAACAAAAGCAATTCAAGGAAACATTTGTGTTTCACAAGGATTTCACATCACAACACTATTAAGTTCACAGGAAAACTGTCATTGGAGAGTGGTGCACACATATGATTTTTGTTTTCTTTTTAATCCTCCTTCAGGCATATGAATCTGAGCAGGATCCGTTACCATCAAACACTATGGAAACCCTAAGGTATGTGCCGGCACTGCAGACAAATTGGGGCATTTTATTGGTTTTTGGGTCGGGAGGGTATTAGGTCAGTGATGTGTGCGCTGTGGCACAGACTATTAATCTCGACTGGATTCACTGTGACACTGAAAAGTCAACTCCCACCTGCTCCAGCCTAGCAGCATTCCTTCAAAAGATTTATACACTGACTGCAAAAGAAGAATTATTGATATAAACACTTGTAAGAGTTCACCACATTCAAGTGCTATAACGTACTAATGTAAAATATTCTTTGCCGTCCTTTGAAATATATTAATTTTACACTGCATTCCTTTTTTTTAACTACTTCGCACTGTCATGTCTTATTTGTGATAATTAGCGACCTTTAAAAACTTTAAGCTAATCCCATATTATTTGGCAAAGATGACATTTGGTACTTAATGAATACTGAATATCATTTGCAGTGACCAGAAGAATGTTCCTGACAACAGGTCCTTAAAGGCAGCTCCTGAGGGCCAGCAGCGTGTCCGTGTGGTCACACAGAGGGGGAAATCCATGGAGGAGCTTGGAGTATCAAGGATGCCAAGGACATCACCTCTGAGCAAGAGCTCTGAGCAGTTGGATCGCTGGAGGCATTCGACTGGGTCAGAACTGGACCGAGACAATAGGAGTGTTTCATGCCTTCCTGCAGAAGCTAATGCCCAAGGACAAGAACGAGTGAAGAAGAGCCAGTGGGTGTCACATGAAGCAGGGGAAGAAGTAGATATGACACAGAGGACCACTCAGGGACAGACGCAAAACCAAACTCAGAAAAAGTCCCCTGTAAAGCAGAACTCTGAGCCAACATCGAGCAGCGGGGACGACGCATCGCCTCTTAACACAGCAGGAACCAGGAACACGAGTCGGTCCACTTCCCCGGCATCCTGCTCCACCTCTCGCCTCAGGGTTCATTCTGGATCTCCTGAATCACAAGGGCCATTCATAGATGACTTCAGGTCCAGCACTAGACCACCGAGTGAGGCCTCTTCGAACCCGCCTTCTCCCAGAGCCCAAGAAACCAGTGAGAGGGAGGTCAAATCCACCTCCTCCACCCCCACCCAGACAAAGCCTCCATATGAAAACAGGCCTAGTTCAAGGTAAGATTACACACCACTTCAATGCATCGGTTGTTTTCTTTGTCAAGTAATTTCACTAACTGGATCAACCAGACAACCTCTTTTGCACTTTCACATCCGACTAGACAACCAAACAGTAACAATCATTATCGCAGTATCATCTTTTGTATTATAAAGATCATTGTGATAGAAATTTGTCTTCAGACATTAGTTTGCTTATTTTCTCAGCTAAAGCACAAAACATTTCAGTGGTCTGTGGTTGTATTTAATTGTAAGAATGCATTTCATGGTGTTGAACAAATGTATTTCCATTATTGTTTTCTTAGTGTCTGTTTAGAATTATAAATAAACATCTTCAACATTCACTAAAAAACAAATATCATTTATTAAACATAAAGTAATAAAATTATATGCATTCATTGGCCATTTTTATTTGGGGCACCTGTCTGTTACTGAGTTGGACCTCCAAAATGTGTGTCCACCGTCAGCCTGAAGAGAGGGTAGAATGGATCCACGCTTTCATGTTGCTTTTGTCAATCATTACCATAACATCCATATGTAGCATCGTAAATCGAGACTCATCAGACAAAGCAGCCTTTCCCAGCCTTATTTTGACCACTTTTCCTGAGTCCATGTGAACTGTGGCCGTAGTTTCCTGTTCTTAACTGACAGGAGTGTCACCATGTGTGATCTTCTGCTGCTGTCGTCTATCTGCTTCAAGCTTTGACATGTTGTATGTCCACAGATGCTCTTCTGCATTACTCAGTCATAATAAGTGCTCATTTGAGTCAGTATTGCCTTTCCGTCAGCTCCAACCAGTCTGACCATTTTCCTTGGCAGCAACGAGGTATTTTCACCCAGAGAACACTTGCTCACTGGATATTTTCTCTTTTACAGACTATTCTATGTAAAACCCTAGAGATGGTTGTGTGTGGAAAATCCCAGAAGATCAGCAGTTTATGAAATAGTCACACCAGCCCATCTGGTACCAACAGCATGCCATGTTTAAAGTCGTATAAATCACCTTACTTCTACATTGTCATGCTCCGTGTAAACTTCAGCACGTCATCTCGACTCTGTCTACATGCCTAACTGCACTGAATTGCTGCCGTGTGATTGGATGATTTGATATTTACATTAGCGAGATGTGTTAACATGTGTACCAATACAGTGGCCACTGAATTTCTAGTGAGATAATGATCTACATGGGCTGATATGAAGATTGTTATCATGATAAATTTTTGGATTTACTTTCACACTATAATTTCATGACAGGACATTGACACAAGATTGTGATATATGTGTGTGTAAATGTGATTTGTCAGTGTTTTTTCTTTATTTTTGCTAATTTTCCACATTTTACATTAATACTGTAGACATCCGGAATGGTGAAAGAACACATACGGAATTAGGTAGTAAGCAAAGAACTGTTTAAAACCCCAACACATTGTCCAAAGTAGCCACATTTAGCTTCGGTGACACTTTGAATACTCATGACTCATTCTCTCATCACATTCATAAGGCAGTCACACGATCTGTTGTCAGTTCAGTGTCACCATTTAGTTTACAATTTTCCCTCATAGCTTGGACACATGCAGGTTAACAGGTCAATTTTGGTAACCGGTCACTTTAAATTAGTCCCTAGGTGTGAATGTGAGAGTGAACCGTTGTCTCTCTGGCAGTGGTTCCCACAGACCTAACTGAGAAAACTGGGGTCTTAAAGGAATTAACATCAAGAAAACAAAAAATTAACATCAAGAAAAAATACCCAAAATAATCAAGGAAATGAACAAAATATTCCAGAAAATACACAAAATGATCAAGAAAAAAAAATCAAAATGATCAAGCACATACACAAAATTATCAAGAAAATGAAAAGAAATTAACCACCGTACTAAGAAAATTACAAAAATAAACAAAATAAATAACAAGATGAACAAAGTGACCAAGAAAATATACAAAATGATCAAAAAATCTAAATAATCAAAAACACATACAGAATAATCAAGAGCATAAATAAAATGATAGAGAGAATAAACAAAATAATCAAGAAAATGAACATAAAACAACAAAATTAATCAGGAATTTATTGAAATGTATTAACCAAATTAAGAAGAAAATAACAAAATATGAACAAAGTAATTCAGATAAATAAACAAAATGGTCTAGAAAATAAATAAAATAATCAAGAAAATCAAAGCAAGTGGAGGAAAATCTAGAGAGGTGGAGGTATGCCTTGGAAAGGAGAGGAATGAAGGTTAGCCTCAGTAAGACAGAATACATGTGTGTGAATGAGAAGGAGCCAAGAGGAACG
>JAQQAE010009457.1:0-14598 GCA_029823295.1 Pseudamia nigra
GTTATAAGAGGGTGTGCACACTTGTGCAACCTCATTATCTCAGTTGTTAATTTTTACTTCACCTCCCTGAAAGATTTCAGCTTGTATTTCAATTGTGTTGTAGAGGTTATAGGTCACATTAAAAAAGGTGGAAAAAGTTGTGAAATTATTCATCTTGGTGCCAATTTTTTACATTACAAAAACCTGGCATTTGAACAGGGGTGTGTAGACTTTTAATATCTGTAGCTCAGAATTAGATACAGTTCCTGTTTTATGGCAAAGGCTTGCCATGTTATCATAGAAACACTGTCATTATTGACATATAGGTGTGTTTGGGCAATGTCTCTGATAAAACATAAGATTTGGGGTAGATTGGATGAAGGGATTCAAAGTTCTAGGCACTTCCTCTTTTGTGGCGAGCCCTGAGTATGTGCCATCTTTCCCATGGTGAAAGATGCCACTTTTGATCTATAGTTGTGTTTAGACCATGTATCTGATGAAACATGTTAAATTTGGTGAATATTGATCAAAGTATGTCAGAGATATAGACACTTCCTTTTTCACTGCAAAAAAATTTCAAATTTTGCCATAATTCTCAAAAGATGGTGGATGGCATTGGTCACCATTGTCATGTACATGTGTTCAGGTCGGATGGGTGATTAAATGTGTCAAGTTTGGTCCAGATCGAATAATCCACCTCTGTGTTATAAGCATGATCTGTGGCTTGGCAAGGCGTTTTTAATGCTCCCTAACTTGCTGGAAACATGGTGGACCGTGGTGGCCATGTCTTTGAAGTTTAAGAGAACAAGTTTCTTCAAATGCATCATAAGTAAACGGCCCAAAAAAATGACCACGAAATCCAAAATGGCGGACTTCCTGTTTGGGTGGGGTCATGAGATAAATTATATTTTTTGTCTCTGTGTGATACATCTATACGAAATTTTGTTCATGCGTGTGAAAGTTGCCCTCCATAGGAAAGTGACGTTTGGCCCTGCCAACATGCCATTTTGCCCCACCCAAAAAGTGACCTTTATCCAAAGAAAATTTCATGCACGCCTGATATGTGTGCCAAGTTTCATGAGGATGTGAGCACACTTACTGTAAATATGGCTCAGGCCTAATAATGACCGGTGTGAAATTTGGCAAAAAGCATTCACACTATGGTACTTTAGCAGCCATTTTGACCTACCTAAAGCAAAGACAGAGGTTTCGGCTTGATTTCATTCAGGTTTTTGGGGGTCAAGAAATTAATTTGTGTATGAATCTAAGAGGTGTATATGCTCTAGTCATGAGAATTTGCATGTTTTCGGAAGAAAAACTAAGGCATCCATCTTGGATTCGGTGCAATTTGACCCATTTTTGAACTTGACCCTGCTTTTGACCCCAGGAACACATCTGCAAAATTTGGTGTTGATATCTCAAGGTGTATTTGAGTTATCAGTTGGACAGATGGACAACAGAACAGACAACAGGACATTACTCTGAATCATACTCCTATGTTTAAGGGCCAACTGACTAGGTTTAAGTGAGTTTTGACCATGTTGAAGACAGAATGATGCACAGTGATCACAATGCCTGCTTTCGCTTCACAGCTGGTAAAAACTACACAGAAGTAGTTTAAAGACACACTGTTAATGTTTAGGAGTGGACGGGTCAGACCCAGACTTTATTCCAAAAGAAACTATAGCTAGATGTGAAAAGGAATGTTAATTCTTGATCAGGATTCAATGTAAGAGTTTGAGCAATTTTGTATAGAAGAATAGGGTAAAAATATCCAGATGTACAAGGCTAACAGAGACATACCCACAAACACTGAATGCCGTCACTGAGGTCAAAGGTCCCTTACATATTTTAAACAAGTGACAGTACTTTGTAGGAATTTGTTTTCACCACATCATAAAACATATTGTTTTTACTAAAATCTTGCGCAAATTTTTTATTGACATTGGTTAAAGTTATAAAAGCAAAAAAAAAGAAAACATCCAAGAAGGGTGAATACTTTTATAGGCATTGTATATTCTTATAAGCTGCCTTATGGGTGCACTAGAAGCCTTTTGGTAAGAACTGCATTAGCAAGGAGGAACTGTCATATTTTGTAATACTGTGCACCTGTGTTTGCTTGTACAGTGGTGCTAGAAAGTTTGTGAACCCCTTGGAATTTTCTGTATTTCTGCATAAATAAAACAGACTTGGATTTTCACAAAAGTCCTTGAAATAGATAAGAAGAACACAATTAGATGAATGAGCCAAAAATATATAGTCATTTATTTAGTGACTAAAAAAGATCCAACTACGTAATTTGTGAGTGGCAAAAATATGTGAACATTTGCTGTCAGTACCTCGTTTGCCCCCCTTTGCAGCTGTGATTCCAGGTAAATGTTGATCAGTCCTGCACATCAGCCTGGAGACATTTAGCCCATTCCTCTAAAGAGAACACTTCAACTCTGAGATGTCAGTGGTCGATCTCTCAGGAATTGACCATGTCTGGTCCTTACAGAACATTTCACTTGGTTTAAGGTCGGGTCTTGGATTTGACCATTTTAAAACATTAACTTCGTTTTTCTTTAACCATCCTTTAGTAGCACAATTTGTGTGTTAAAAGTCGTTGTCTTCCTTCTTAACCCATGCTCTCTTCAAATTCACTTTACAGACAAATATCCTGACATTTTCCTTTTGAATTCATTGGCAAACTTCAGAACTTACTGTTCAGTTATATCAAGTCGTCTTGGCCCAGATGCAGCCAAACAGGCTCAAACTACAATGTTGACTTATCAACATTTCCCAGAAATCTTTACACAGATTAGTAGTATTGACTCTTTTTTCACAATAAATAAATGACCAAGTATAATATTTTTGGCTCATTCGTTTAATTCCCTTCCACTTATCTATTTAAGGCCATATTTATGCAGAACTACAGAAAATTCCAAGGGGTTCATAAACTTTCTACCATCACTCTACACTAAGTACGTGTTAATCTGACTGTCACCTTGACAGACTCCAGACTCTGTTGGAACTCTTCAAGTTCTTGCTCTCCACTCCGTATCCTCGTCTGAACCATCCTCTGACATTCCTGGAGCTGGAACTGCAAAATACAGAGATAACCTGTCAGATGCTCAAGAGGAGATGGATTAAATTTTTTTTTTATATGTTTCAGTGTGGCATGATATACAACACGACAACATGGTAAACTATACTAGGTATCCCATAGTGCCCCACTTTGGATGTCTAAAGTGCAAAGTCTAAACCACATTGTGGGGGTGTGGTGTGGCTAGGTCGGGTTCATTATCTTGTCAGGGTGACAACGTGCCAAGTGCATCAATTAGTCCATATTAATAACGATCATAAATATCATAGTGCCATTTCATTTCAGTTTAGAGGCAGGGTTTTGGTTTGGAATGTGGGTTGAAGAAATCTACTGTTTATCTGTGGCTTTAAATAATTTGATCATTTGAAATAATTTTTACAAGATGTATAATTTTGACAAAAATCTTAAAAGTGATTCAAAAAGACAAACCCAAGCTAAGACCAAAAATGATAAGAAAAATGCTGGTGACCGCCAGTTGTACTCCTCAACCCCCTGGCAGTAAGATTTCTAATTGGCTCTGCTCTTTGGTACTTGATCTTTGCTACACTCCGATTGCAAGCCCAACTGTCCAGTTTGGATTTATTACCCAGATCCAATTCTTTGGTTGACAGTTCACATTATTCTTTAAAATGTGTCATATATCAGATTGTTGACATTCCTGAACTCAGCCACATGCACAACAGAACAAACAGATTTGACATTCTGTGATCAATAGCTCATACATGACAAGTTTTTCAGAGACAAATCATAACTCTGTCTGATCCAAGTGAAGTAGACAATAAGATGCAACTGGAGTTTCACTGAAATCAGCAGTAGTTCCAGTGGTATGAATTATATTGATCTGTATGTGAGACCGATGGAAAGACAAGTGTGTGTGGGGACCACTGACAAAGAGATGGCATAAATAACATTCAATAAGTTCACAACTACGAAATGCATGGACATAAAATCACTATATATACTTGTTACCTCCTCATAGTGATACAACAATAATTAGTTTAGGAGAAAATACTATGAATCATTAGTATTTCACTGTGGCAACCCCTGAGGGGAGCAGCCGAAAGGAGAAGAAGAAGACTTTGGTTCATCAAAATCTTTTTTTTCCTTTTGTAGTAGGTCCCCACACACTTTTGCTTACATCTGTCTCAAGATCAATACAATTCATACTGTCCAAAGGACAGCTAATTTCAATGACACTCCAGTTGTATCTTGTTATCTACTTACTACAATCAGGGGATTTATCTCTTAAAAATTTGCTGTTTACGTTCTTGTCCACACGGAAATGAAAACAGTATTTTTCTTTGTCATTTTAAAAAAGGATTCCCTAAAGACGGCATCGTCTCGGGAAATGCGTGTCCACACGGAACTACTGAAAACGCTGTAGTACACATCCCAGGCCTGTAAGTGGTGCTGTAACGCTGCCACAGAAATACACCAAAAAGAGAAGACATGGAACATGAGCTTGTAGCCAATGTAAACAAACAGCTAAGAATGTGTGTTGCATGCTGTTCTCCATGTCCACTTGTCACACATTTTTCAAAATCCTCTACATTTTATAGTTCATGCCATGCATTGCATGTACACAGCCCCAAGTTTATTTTTTATGGTTTTGGATAGCCCATTACATTGTTTGTCAGTAGACATAAAAAAATTCACTGATTCACTGGGGAGGGGGTTTTAGATGCATGCCCCCAGGGGGCGCCAAATTTGGTGAAATGCATAAGACTGTACACTGGACAAAATGACTGATGTAGTAATTTCTGAAGAGCCGTTTTGGGGCCAACCGGGTTTCACTTCCTGGACGGCATCTCGGAGCCAAAAACAGAATGTAACCATATTTGGACGAATAACAGCGGGCTAACAAAGCGTTCATGCCAGGGGACTCTTGGGAAGCTAATATTAGCCACTAGCTTACTGATCTGGTAAAACTTCACCACGCATTGTCAAACAAAGTCATAGCACGCCGTTGTTAGTGTAAACACTTACCTACAGCTGCAGTCGAGCGTATCTCATGTATAACTATGAACATATTGAATGAATATAAGATATGACGGTCCGAATCGGTCCGACTTCACAAGCGAGCTGTTACTATAGCAACATGTAAATCAAACCCAGCACCCAGTGATTTGTTGATTATTTGCTGTAATATCTTAATAATGGAGCAAAAAGTTAAAGATGGACCATCACATTACTTATTAGAGGGTCCAAATAAAACGTTTGAGAGCATGATGACCCATGAAAAAAAATGCATTGGCTTAGTATTTTCAGATAGAAGTCCAATGTACCTCTATGGAAAAAAAGCTTCTTCGCGCCGGACGATGGGTTCCCCAGCGGCCAAGCGGTAGGATTACAACGTAAAGTTACTTCTGCACTGGCCTCACTGAACAGCCCCCAGTCATTGCCCCCTGGTGAAATGGCAAATTTTGACTAACTTTGGTGGACAGCCTGTAGAGTTAAGAAGCATGAAATCATTAAATTGGACCATGGTCTTTATTTGCATATTTTATGACAACGTGCTAAGTCCTCAACTTGAAAAGTTTTAATAGTTAATAAAAATGTCAATCTTTGTAAAGATTTCATGCTTCAATGTAATGGACTATCCAAAACCATAAAAAGAAACTTTGGGCCATGTATGCGCAATGCATAGCATGAATATGTAGAAATTTTAAAAAATATGTGACTTACATCCCCACATATATTCAGTGCATAACATTCCCCAACCTGAAATGTGTCACAGATTAAAGAACTCTATTAATACAGCACATAATTGCAAGAATCATCTTGGGGAGATGTTTTCGTATCAAACACCAGCTGTTTGAAAAATCTGCTTCACATTTGAAATTTGAGTATTTCTGCTGTGACCTTTGTTGACCTCTAGTCAGGTCACCTGACAGAATTCGGTCAAAAACATTGGATGTTCATTTGGTGGTAGATTCTTGAGTTTAGCCAAGTTTCATCAAAACCTGTTGCTCAGTATCACAGCCTGCCTGATTCTGAACACAAACACAAACCTGTACACACTGAACTAACTGTTGTCTGAATGCATGTATAACCCATTTGGGGGGGGGGGGCTAGTCTCTGAATTGTTTTATAGAATTTGTTTGAGTGTGGATGTTTTATTACTGGAAGCTTGTTTCTTTCATTTACATAATTTCTCAGGAGTATCAGTATTTATTGTAACATCGACCTGTCCATTAACTGCAGGTGGAAACGAGCAGTTCTGCTAAAACCTGTCACATATTTCCCCTGAGGTCAATGTACTGTTATGCATGTCCCTGTCACAAAAATAAATAAATTGAAATTCTTATAAATAATGGCTCTTAAATTCTACTGTTTTTACCCCATTAGCGAATATATACAATTACATTACATCACTTCAGTATTATAATGCAATAACTGTTACTTTTCTGAACACTTCCATCATTCCCACGGTCTTCTTGCGCTAGTGTGTAAATAGTGCATGTGTTCACCTGTCTCCTGGCTCTCTGCGCGTCCACATTATGCACCTCCTCCTGGTCCGCCTCACACAGCAGGCAGTCCCCGCTCCACTCCACCGCGGCCTCCGCCTCCGAGCCGCCCCCCGCCGGTTCCAGCCCCAGCCGGTGCTGCGCGCAGAGGCGTTCCGCCAGACACTCCACCGCCGCCACCAGCTTGTGCCGCCGAAGCGTGCCAACCTCCCGGTGCGGCATAATGTGGAGTTCGCAGAAAGACGCCAAGCAAACGAGGCACGACTTGACCGCTCTCAGCTTGCTCTCCGGCGGGCAGAAGTCGCACGGTACTTCCCCGACTCCCCCCAAGTACAGCTCCGGGTCCGAGACCATTTCACTCAGCTTGAGTTTGTCCACGACCTCGGCGAGCATCGTGTTCCTCCGCAGCACCGGCCTGGGGCAGAAAGCCTCCCGGCACTGGGGGCAGCTGAACTGGCCAGACTCCGCTTGGTCCCAGTAGTTGTTGATGCATGACATGCAGTAAGTGTGTCCGCAGGGGATGGACACCGGGTCCTTCAGGATGTCCAGGCAGATGGGACAGCGGAACTGACTCTCCGTCACGGAGATGTTGGCCTGGGCCATGTTCAGAAGAGGACCTGCCTGTTGCCTCCGCTTCCACTGAACCAACAACCTGTTCCCGACTCCCGGTGCGTTGTGAAGGGGAGGGTCCGGATACAGAACTAACGCTTCCGCACACGGTGTCCACTCTGCCCTCCGCACTGACTCACAGGCAGACTGACTAAAGGGCCAGTCCGCAGATACTGTTGGTCAAGCATGGTAGAGCTTTTCCCACAGAGCAGCATGTCATTGAACGGACGGGTATACCGGTAGGTCCCGCACCCAAGTCAGTGGACTGATTTATGAAACCATTACAGTATTGACATCTTCTATTAATTTGTATTTGTATTTTCTATACCAGTAAACTCCATGGCCTAATATTTAAATGTATTTTTATTTCATCTTTTTTATTTGATTTATTATTAATTCATTGTCTAGTTTTGTGTGTTTTGATTTTCTTGTGAACAGACTGTTGAAAATGCCCCTAAAACTAATACATATATTTACAAAGACATTAGTAAAGACACAGCAGTGTTTTTATCTGTTCTGCAACATGAAAAAAGAGTTTAAATTAACCCAAATACAGACATTTTAAATCCGCTGAAATATTTCTGTTCATGCGCCTATGACTGAACTATTACAGTTTTTCCTCAATCACTTACACACTATAACCAGGCCTATTACCTAAACCCCCCAAACCAGAACGCCATCTACCAAAAGACAAACACATTTCCCAAAACTATAAACACTATTCCCCTGTTTCACACATGATTCAGATTAGTTGAACTTTTCATGAAAAACTCTACACACAAATCCCCTCATATATCACTGGCTACACTATGTGCTCATGTCGAAAACACTGGAAGCCACTATCATGAACTCAAGTCATCACAGCTGAAACCCAGTTACTGTCACACACAACTCCCCAGCTGGAAACACAGAGTCATAATGTTGGCACATCAATCAGAACAAACAGATACTGTAACAGGGACATGGGTCGGTTTACTAGTTTTGGAACAATAGATCCTCAAACACCTAAAGGTAGAGGATGAGGACACAGGACAGAAGGAGTTAGAAGAAGAGGACGGGCAAGGAGACAAGGTTTCTGAAGAGGTTTGTGTGACTCTAGCTGACCATAACTTATTACTGGATGATGTGATAAACAAGGGTCACAGGGTAGTGGTTAGGGTGTGTCTGGAGCATGGGAGTCCTGAGTTCACATCCCGGATGGCAAAAACATACATTTTAGTGTAATTTTATTTAACACTTGACGACATTGTGTTGAAATCGAGTCAGTAGTTTTTGTGTAATCCTGCTTACAGACAAACCAGCAAACAAGACATGAAAACATAATTTCTGTGACGGACGTAAAAGATCCTGTATTTTCCAAAGAGGGTGCTGGGTGAATACAGTTAGGCTCAGATGTAGGAGTACATGGTTTTGAGTGGAGAGTTTGGTGTTGACCTGGAAAGTTGAAGTTTGTGAAGATGGACAGTTATGCATTTAAAATGGAGCATAATTTAAAAAAAATGTGTCTGGCAATTAAGAAAAAACTGTAATACACTGTAGATCATCAGGTGTCTTGTGCAGAAGAAGGATGGCACAGAGTCAGTACTATTAGTTCTACTACAGCCAATGTACCGGTACCACTGATACCGGTTTCTGAGGCTGATCATGCTGATCAACTCAATACAATTCAACTATATTTGTATTTGTATAGTGCCAATCATAATCGACAGTGCTTCTATATGGACGGTAAACCCAACAGAACCTCAGAGGGCGGCGTGTATACTATTATAAAAATATAATTTTTCATAAATAACGAATGAAGTACGTGTGATATCAATGTTATTCCAAAAGCTAAAGCTAGGTTTCAAGGTCATGGAATTTAATAATGAAGATAAAATATATTAGGGACTTTGTGGTGTAAATAATAATGCGGGGGAAGTGAGCTGCTCCGAGGAGGTCGGCGCTCTCTGAGTGCTTTCTAGTTTTGTTCATTTTGTTGATTAACCGATCTCAAATGCTTTAATACTGGTGCAAAATTATTTGCTTAAGTAAAGACAAACTTGTGAACACTGATCAGTGAACTGGACACTGCAGTTTTGTTGTGTAGGAGCTGTCTGAATTAGTCATGCTTGTGTGTTTCTCGTGTGTGTTTTTACTGTTTGTGTGTGTATTGGTGTTTCTTAAAACCAGGGACAAGGTGTGCAAATTAGCAATAGCCAGATGTCCTGTGTACATTGCATCAGTTGCATCATTTGTAACATGCATATACAGTGTGTATTGTCCCTGTCAAATAAATTTTAAATAAAAGACTAAAAAATTAAGTGCTTGTTCATGATATATTTTTGGTCCCACTTGTGCTCATCACTTATTTTTCCTTTTTGTTTCCTTCATAAACTTAAACTGAGAAAACGCAGTGATCCAGTATAAATTCACCGGAACACAGAAAATAAAGTGTTAGGACTGAAAAATTCTCAGGAGCAACAAAATGAACAACACTGCGTAAATGTTACGAAACACTGTTTACTCTCAAACAGCAAGAAAAAAAAGATCTTAATGATGAGATTAAAATTTGTTTATTGCAAGATTTGTTGCTTATTTTGCTCATTTTGTTGCATATTTTGTTCTTTTTTGTTAGATTGTTGGTTATATTGTTCATGTATTGATCATCTCGTTATTTTTGCTAATTTTGTTGTTGATTTTTGTTGATTTTGTTGCTTATTTTGCTTACTTTTCTTCCTTTTTTGTTATACCCGTGAATCTATCTCATCATGTTGTAATGTGCAGTCCCCCCTGGTGAACACGTGGACATGCTGCCATCTAGTGGACACTTACGGTAAGGAGCATTTTTGTCTTTATTATGTGGCGCCATAAAGAACATAAATAAGAAACAATGAACAAAGTAATTAAAAAAATAACAAACAAAAAGTCAACATGAGATCCAGAAAAAGAGCCAAATGTACACAAAACCAACACAGATGAACAAAATACTCAACAAAATGTAGTATTTATAATTTTATTATTCTTTATTATTTTAAAATGTGTTTTATTATTCTATGTGTATTTGTCACACTTAAATGGTTCATATTGTTAACCAGCTATTAAGAGAAAAACGAAAATACAAAATACAGTGTTTAAATGATATCATTACAGGGAAATCTGTGAGAAAAACAATTTGCCCCTCCTTAAATCCAGAGGTGGGTAGTACATTTATTCCTTTACATGTACTTGAGTAGGTTTTCAAAATAAATATATGTCTGAGAGTAGTTGTTTTTCAGGATCCTTTTTACTTCTACTCAGTTACATTTGGCCACAACTCAATGAGCAGTAAAATGAGGAGCAAAAACGTACAAAACATGATCACAAAAATGGACTAGGTGGATGAAATGAGCAACAAACCTAAAAAGACTAAACAAATTTAACCAAGAACAATCAAGAAACGTCAGAAAATTGGACAAGATAGTCAAGTAAATGATAAAGTTAACATAATAATATAGCATAATAGAAATAATAGAAATAATAAAGCAGTCAAGTCCATTCATTATTAATAAAAAACAAGCTGTACACACTGCCAGTTTGGACACTTCCTTCAGATATGAAATCATCATTTAAAAAGGCCATGTTCTATTCACTCAGGTTGCCTTTAAAAAATAAGAAATCAGAATGGGGGCAAATACTTTTTCATGGGGCTGCATTTTGTTCAGTTTGTGCATACTGTATTTGGATCACTTTTTTAATCTTTTGTTGACCTCTGCCCCCATCTTTTTTAATCTATCTCGTTCAGTGTTTTGATTAGTTTGTCATTTTTTCATATTTTTTCTTCATGTTGTCCACTAATTAATTTCTTTGTTAATTTTGTGGATGTTTATTTCATTCTCTTGATGACATTGTTGAGTTTTTTGACTTAATTACTTGTTATTTTGCGCATTGTTTTAATTTTTGTTTTTTATGGTTGATTTTTCACTCGCTTTACTTCCTGTGAATGTGTACTTTGTTCATTTTTTTCATTTTATTGATTTATTGCTAACGTTTAGAACATCAAATTAATATTTTTTTCAGCAATTTCTTCCCTCCTTCATATACATTTTTGCTATATTATATGCTGTATATTTGGAAAGCACAAAATGTGGAGAATCTGCTCAGAGACAGCGGAAATGAACAGAAGTCAAAGTGTTTGGTGTTTTCAAATGTCCCCCAATGTTCACATAAAATCTGTGAAAAAGTTTACGTTGAGAAACACAAAATATACTTTTCGGGATTAAAACGTTTTCCATAGATAATGTTTTTTCATTGCATTCATTTTTTTGTACCTGATGTTTAATGCATGACCTACCTTGTTTCTATTATTTATGTCATCGCTAGATTAAAAGGTTTGCTGAAGGACCTTTTTATTCATTTTTCTCTGTTGCGCCGTGTTAGAAACAATGCCTCTACCTCCATATATTCAGAGAGAACCGAGTGTGTTTGTCTATTGCAAATTGAATTTCAGCAGGTTAACACACACTGAAGGTTAAGAGCAGGGATTTTCAGGCACTTAAGCTTTGCTCTTACATGGCTGCATCGCACACGCAGACACACACACACACACACACACACACACACACACACACACATACAGGTCAGTTTACCTGGCTGTTGACATAAGTGGTTTAGATCAGCAGGAATTCAGAAATATTGAGTCCTCTACTCAAAAAGGGCCGCATACGTTGTTTGTTCATGCATGAAGCATGACCTGATGTCTTATGGGTAAGCACCTTCCAGGGATGGGTAGTACTCAAGTACATTTACTCCTTTACATGCACTTGAGTTGTATTAGGGTTTTCCTCATAAAACTGACTTCTGAGAGTAGTGGTTTTACAGAATATTTTTACTCTTACTCAGTTACACAATATTGTAATGAAAGCAGTGTACTTACACAGTATTAAGTTACATTTTGCTCTACCTCAATGCGTAGGACTAAAAAAGATTGAAATAAAAAAAGAATAAAGTAATCAATTAAATAATAAAAAAATCAGTAAAACAATCATGCAAATGATCAAAATGACTAAACTATGCAACAATATTAGCAAAAATGTACAAATGTAATAAAAAAGAATGAACAAAAACTGAACAAAATATTGAATATTAACAACATTGAACAAAGCAGTCAAGTACATTGTATAGATGGACAAAGTAAACAATCCAAGCAAGAAAAATGAGCAAAAAAGAAGAAAATAATCAGGTAAATGAACAACAATCAACAATATGAGCAAAAGTCACCAAAAAGGTTAGAAACTTTACAGAAAACAAAATAAGCAACAAAGCTAGTAAAAAAAAAACAAGTTAAGCAATGACATTTTTAAAAACACACAAATATGAACAAAAAAACAAACAACAAAAATGAGCAAAATCACCAAAAAATTGATCAAAATAACCACGGGAATAAAAATTAACAAAATACCAAACTTTCAGGAACTCGCAACTTGAGTTATTTTTTCATGAGACACTTTTTCGTTTTTACTCAAGTACTTATGCTTATGAGTAGTGCTGCTTCTACTTGAGTACTGTTACTGTGTACTCCGCCCACCTCTGGTTCCTTCCAGAGCACAGAGCTGACAACCAGGTTCATGTGTGTTTCATACTTTGAGTTTTTGTCCCAGTTCAAGCTGATACAATATAAAACACATAGATGGCCTAGTCCCACCCCTTCAAGGTTTTGACCCAAGGGACCTAACTTTAGCGGAAAAAAAAAGAATCACATCACAGTCAATGGCAAGTGGCAACTAATTTTCTGATCCTGACTCAATCATGTCACCCTTTACACACACTATGATGTTTGTCAAAGTAAAAGATTGTAGTATAAGTAAAGAAAAAAGCAACTAGTTGTAAAACTGTTGAAATACAAGATGCATAATTACAAAGAATACAAATAGAGACTAGTGAGTGTGACGTCATCGCAGCTTTGTCTTGACACAGACTGTGCAGAGCTGCTGAAGAGTCTCTGCAGCTCAACATGAGCAGATATAATGATTTTCACCCCTTTTGTGGCCTGATTCTCGAGGAATGAGGTTTATTTTACTAGTAGTGACCATTTTGGTGTTATAACAAACCACATGCAAACAGCTCTCTTTCAGAGGTCAAATGTTGTGGCACAAGTGTACAAAAAGAAAGAATAGACACGTTTCGGCATCAAGCCTTCTACGCGTCTATTTTTTGGACATGGTCTAATAAAGATATGTAAGTAGAAGTTTACTTCTTTGATTGCGGTTTCTTTTTCTACATTGATGCTTTTTATTCTCGCACCTTGAGAGTCTTCTAAAGTTTTTTTTTGGAGTTGAGTGTGTCTTGAGCCTCTTTAGCGGCACAGGTGTACCCCAGGGCTGTGTGACCTCTCGTGTGCTGTTCACACTCTACACGGATGAATGTAGAAGCATGAACCCCAACAACTATATCATCAAATTTTCTGATCATACAATCATTTTGAGTTTGCTGTACAACGACTGTCCCTCACAATGCCATGATGACATCGCTGTTTTTAAATCCTGTTGTGGCAGTCAGCATCTTATTTTAACCACCAGCAAAACTAAAGAAAAGATATTCGATCCCCGAGAGCTGACAAATCATGATGTAATATCAGTTGATAACTGTACAATCAAGCAGATACATTTGTACAAATACCTAAGGATTTTGATGGATGATAAACTAAAATGGAATCATCATGTTGAGTTTCTTTGTGGAAAGCTGGCTCAGAGGATTCACTTTCTCGGGAGGTTAAGGTTATTTGGTGTCACCGAAAAGAACATGCTGCTGTTCTGTCAAGCAGTTCTTGAAAGCATTGTTAGATGTGTCACGGCAGCCTGGTGTGGCACCTTAACTATCCAGTCAAGAACAAAATTGTATCCCTGCCATGAAAATCACTGGATATAAAGGACAGCCATCTCTCCTGTCTATTTACAAGTCGAAAGTACTAACACAGGCATGCAGAATCCTCAGTGACCCTACACACATCCTCCATTCAGAATATGAACTGTTACTCTGGGTAACGTCTCTGTCTGTCTGTCTGTTTAACAGGGTAACTCAAAAAGTCATGCATTGATTTTGATGACATTTTCAGGATAGGCCTGAAATGGCACAAGGACCAATTGATTAGATTTTTTTGAGTGATCCAGGTCACCGTGTGAATCCAGGAAATTTTTAAAGGATTCTTTGTCATTGTGAGAAAGGACCAATTTCTGGACAATGTCCAGACAGTTTGGCAAAAGAATACTGGATACTATGACAGGAGGTTCTACAATATCTTGAAGTTTCATAAGGATCTTGACAATATTCATTTTTTGATTATTTGGTTTGATTTGGTTTATTTGTACTCACTTTATTTTTGATTGTGTTTATTTCTTATTCATTTCATTTTTAAAATTGGGTCAATTGTACATCAGAGGGACAGCACATGTAAGATGTTTTGGAGACAAAGTCAGAGAGGCTAGATTGAGATGGTTTGGACAT
>JAQQAE010009458.1:0-14597 GCA_029823295.1 Pseudamia nigra
ACTTAATGGTGAGTTGTATTTTTTCATGCACTTTATATTTGTTCTTGTTGTGGATCTTATGTTGAAGGCATGTTTACATCTACGAATAGAGAGTGTGGGCTTTGGAGGCCGTTACTGATGTTTGCGTGATAGGACGCTGCTAATAAAATTGCAAACACAGCGGCTTCACGTTAATTATTATATTTAGAAAATACCAGTTTCTATGCCGGTCATATAATTTTATTTTACTGTTGAGGCACTGAGTTGCAGAACCCGATAAGCGCCAGAAATAAACAAAAAACGGAGAAAAACACTGTTGAAGTTTAGCGACTTTCAAAATGCCATGAATAATAAAAATAATAATAAACAGCAAGGGGACCATAACGACTCTTGTGCGTGATAGGCTTTGAGGAATACGGTGCTACATAACCCGATTTAAGCGGTGGCGCTTATCAGGTTGTGCAAGTCATTTATCCGTCACACCTTAAAGGCCGGTCTGCGAAAATATTCAATCAATCAATCAATCAATCAATCAATCAATTGATATTGTCTGACATTAAACCGGTCCGTGGCGCAAAAAAGGTTGGGGACCACTGCTGTAGATGACATCATTACTTGAACTTGATTATTTATTTATTGTTTACTATTTATGCAAGTCTATTCTTGTGTGTGGCTGTTTGCTTATCTTATTTGGAACAACCTGTTTTCCTCCTGCCTTGTTGTTATATATGTATTCTCTATTACCCCAAGAGGAGTCTAAGGAAAAAATAAACTAAAACTAAACTTGAGCTCATGGACACTTTGGTAAACCACTGCTTATGAACATATCTTGTCACTGTATATACAAATGACAGCTGAAGTTGTACCAAGAGAAAACATCCTGAGATGCCGCTGTCTTCTTCGAGCATGGCTTATCAGTATTCAGTTCAAATCCAGCATCAGTGATGGTACGTGAGTGCATTAGTGCACATGGCATGAGTAACCTGCACATTTAAACATGTTTGGTATAAAAACGTTGCACTACTCACAACTCATAGTTGCTTTCAGCCCTTAAAAGTGGGTTTAGGGGTTTGACCAGCGACTGCTCTATTACAATAACACAGATGAGAACTGGAACAAGTATTTTACGAAGGCACAGTGCAGTGTGTAGAGCAACTCCCTGAGCTGAGACAGTTTGTCCCTGTTTGTTCTCAACCATAAGCTTGAGACATGTCCCTGATGGTCTAGTGGTTAGGATTCGGTGCTCTCACCGCCGCGGCCTGGGTTCGATTCCCGGTCAGGGAATGTGTTTTCACCACTACGTGTTCTTGCTGTAAAATAGGATGTTACAGTAGTGATACCCAATTGGTTGTTTGGTGTCCAGGTTCAATGTTATGTTTCAAACAGACCTTAAAGTCCAAGTATGTTATCACTCTACTTCTGTGTACTGACAGTATTACCCACATTGATATGGTAATTTTCATGAAAGTTGGTGGAATGGTCTAAAACATTTTGTTGGATGAAACTTCAAAAATGACAAAAGTGGTGGTTTGGTAAGATTTTTACTTAACACTCAGAAGTGGCAAACTAATGTAGAATTAATAACGATAAAAGCTAAATTAAAGAAAACAAGACTAAATCCACACTGATGTATTCATGTTTTTAGAATTACTCATTGAATATTAGATGGTTCAAAAACACATCCTGCCACTGAACATTAAAATATCACAACTATATCTAAAATAATGGATGTCCTGCTGTAATTTTAGCCAAAATTTTCCTGTGGACAAACCACACGGTTTTGCTTCTTCAAATTCTGAAGCGTAAACATACGTAGGAAGGGAGAAAATTTTTGATTCAACTGCTCACAAGTCATATGAATGTTCTGACCGGGGGGGTTTAGGGATTTTACCAGCTACCACTCTATTACAACAACACAGATCAGATGAGAACTGGAACAAGTATTTTACGAAGGCACAGTGCAGTGTGTAGAGCAACTCCCTGAGCTGAGACAGTTTGTCCCTGTTTGTTCTCAACCATAAGCTTGAGACATGTCCCTGATGGTCTAGTGGTTAGGATTTGGCGCTCAGCTGCAGCCGGGGTTCGATTCCCAGTCAGGGAAGGTATGTTCAGCATTATTCTAGCTGTAATATAGGTTGTTTCAGTAGTGATACCTAATTGGTTGTTTGGTACCCAAAAGCAGAACACAATGATCTTCTGAATGGATCATGAAATAATCAAATCTCTGCCTTTAAATATTTTGGTTTTTTTCATCTGATGTTAATCAACAGTATGTGTGGCCACATTAATATATTATTATAATATCCACACTGGATTATTTTGTTAATTTTTCTGTCGATGTTTGTAAATTCTATTGATTATTCTGTACATGTTTGTTAATTTAATATTTTTTTTGGTATTTTTTAATATATTTCATTTATGTATTTAATTGTATTTTATGTATTCCTCATAGCTCCATGATTCGGCAGTACTCCTTTCGGCCCTGCGTACAGTGCATTATGGGATATGATGGGCCACGAAGGACACATCGGTTGTAGCCTTCGTTACCCTTCTGACGAAGGCTACACGAGTTGGCCGCATTTGAAGGAGCCGTTGAACTGGGACAGCCTTCACACTCAGCTGTGTAAAATGTATTTTATTTAGGTGCTTTTTGTTCACTATATTTTGTTCATTTTGTCTTGTTTTTGTTCATTGATTGCATTGTTCTTTTCATTTTGTGGATATTTTGTTGATTATTGTGTTCATTTACTGCTCCTTTTTTTTATTTTGCTGATTATGTTTGTTCATTTTTGGTTATTTTGAGTTCTGTATTTGAATGCACTGTTAAAAATAAGTGCATATTTTCTTCAAAATACAGTATACATATTTCCATTTGTGTGCTGTGAATTGGATGAATGTGGGTGGTGACTTTATGATCACTGGTGAATGTGGGCCACAAACCACCACCAGTGAGAAACAGTGCATTACACTTCACTGTTTCACCACTGTACCGGTGGTCTGTGAATAGTGCGGCTGCTGACCTGCGTGCTGTGTGTTGATCGTCTGCTCTGAAGGTGTAGTACAGTGTCTTCTTATGGTACAGATGGAACACGTTGCTGCTTTCCTCTCCCTCTGGTCGCTCAGTCAGCTTAACAGTGAAGCCCTGCAGAGGTAGACTTTCTGATGCCACTTTATCCTGAGGAAGACAGAGAACAGGCGTCAGGCACAGGCATGCAATATTGACGTTGGCAAAACGGTGCAACTTGCATGCTTCAGGTGGAATAAAGCAGTGCCATATTCAGGAATTTGTCACAGAGAGAGCACAGAGAATCCCTTAATTAGATGCAAAGTGTTCTGCCTCAGGAGAAAAGGCATAACAGTGGAAATGTGACTGTTAGAGAGTTTGCTTCTGCACCAAAGACGTGAAGGAGAAAAAGGACAGACAAAGGTTGGGAATGTGATTATGTAATTGTAGTTGTGTGTGAGTGTTTTGGGGCTGGTGTGGGAGACTCTGTGCCCCCTCACCTCACGGGTTGTGAAGGTGTAGAGCACCTTGTCTTTGAGGAGGAACCACAGCCGCTTCCACTTCCTCTTGCTTTTCTTTCGTCGTTGCAGGCTGCCACTAATGGTGGAGCCCTCCACTCCAAGCGACACCTGATGAAATATATGGTATGTCATACACATCTAAATGAATGCAATGACTGAAACATTTAAAGGAGACATACTGTGACCCTTTTCACAAGTTAATGGAATTCTTAATTGAAGCTCTGGGATGCTTCATTCTACCTTGTCCATGTCTGCCTTGTATCAAACAGGATGCTTAATATGCAAATGATCTACTGTTGACCAGACCCTTTCCTGTCTTCACCATGGATTCCATCATGTAGACTCCCTGGTACATTATCTCATGGTGTCAGGGTCTGGTGGGGTGGGTGAGTTCTAGAGAGCTGCTTGAAGACACTGATTGTAGGTTTGTGACATCACAAATATCCAGAAATCCAAATAGCTTGTTTCAGACTCAGTCATATGAAAAAGAAACAAACCCAAAAAGTGAGTGTACCGTATTGTTTTGTATTTTATGCGTTACATCTGAACAATGTTGAGAGTTGCGATATTGTGAATGAGTTGAATAGAGTTTGACTTGTCTAACTTTTGCATCGCTTAATGCGCCTTATAATCCGGTGAGCCTTATGTATGGAAAAAGATCATAAATGGATCATTTTTTGATTATGTGCCTTACAATGCGGTGCGCCTTATGGAGCAGAAAATATGGTATGTTTTTTATCTTTTGAATGAGAGCCTTGATACTTTAGCATTCATTTCAAAGTCCCCACACCTATATCAACAACAGGAAAATAAATGCATGAAACCTTATCTTTCACAATATTTCTCCTTTAACATGAGCAAATTGCAATGACATCTTCAAACCACACCTCTCTGAGAGTTTCTGCATTAATGTACTCATAAAGCAACTTTGTTTTTTTGTTGCAGGTGAGTGGCAGTACCTCCTTGTCACTTTCTCCATTCCAGTCAGTGTTGAGAAGAGGAGGGGTAAATGAAGAACTTTCGCCCTACTTACAGCTGTTGTTACCAGCTATGCTGTATCTCAGCTGTTGCCAGACATCCTAGACATGCACATTCACTAAGAGCTCCCTGATGGTCTAGTGTTTAGGATTCAGCACTCTCACCACTGTGGCCTGGGTTCAATTCCTGGTCAAGGAGAAATATTTGAGTTCTATACTACAGTAGTTGTCTCATTCCCAAAAGCAGTGAACACTGCTGTTGTTTGGAACATGAAATGAGTGCTCCATTCAATCTTCATTTGTATAGCGCCAATCATCTCTAGGCACTTCACAATGCAAGGCCGAGACCTCATGACTATACAGAGAGTAAACCCAACAGAACCACCGAGAGCAAGCCAAAGGCGACAGGGGGGAGGAAAAACTTCTCTTAACAAATGAGAAAAAAACCTTCAGCAGAACCAACGGCTCAGGGTAGGCGGCCATCTGCCTCGACCGGTTGGGGTTCGTGGACAGAGGAGAGACAAAAGAAGAGAGTAGCGATAGAACAACAAACAACACAGACACTGGGTGACGTCCACAGACACTGGATTGGTGCAGAACCAGCAAACACACAGCAAGGACATCAGGAGACTGAGCAAACCAAATAATTAATGCATATCATTTGTTTTGGTGATTTTAATCTATTATCAGACTTCTGTTGATTAGACATGCCAGACATGCTACTACACACACTCTCATATCTCCCTGGTGGTCTAGTAGTTCGGATTCGCTGCGGCGGGGTTTGATTCTCAGTCAGGGAGCAATACATGTCAAACACACTTCCACTGTGTTACTACTAACACAGACAGTGTCTACTGACAGTGTTACTTCAAACTGATATGGGGATCCTAGTGAAATAGTAGGGCATTAGCTGAAGAACAATTTGGAGGAAACTTCAACAATAAAAAGGTGGTGGTTTGGTATATTTTTCACTTTTAAGACAGAGGAGACACAAGTATCCATGAAAAACATAGACACTTATACATAACAATCAGTATTTAAAACCTTTGAATTCACTCTTTGTTCTCGTTCATTTTTGCTTTCTTTTTTTCAGTTTTGTTGATTGACTGGACTATTTTGGATGTGTGTTTTTGTTTATCATGTATTCAATTTTAGTTATTTACTCGATGTGATTTTTAAATATTTTTTGTTTGTGTTGTTTATTTGTATTTATTATTTGTTGTATTGTTTTTATTTTTAAAATTTTGGTTCATTTTATTATTTCTTCATTTTATTATTTTGTCCATGTTTATAATTTATTTTGTTAATTTTTTCTGTCTTATTGTATTTTACTTTAAATATCGGCTGCATTTGGTGTATGAGCTACTGAAATTAAAGCCTTATTATGGGGGAACATTAGAAATAAAACAGAAGCCCTTGAAACAAAAGCGACATCCACCTGGTTGAGGGAAATCGTGCTCTTTCTACTCTTCCACAGACTCGGGGGCTGAAGGCTCTGGAAGACAGCAGAAAGTGGGCGACTGGCCCGATGAGTCCGAGGACTGGAGTTCCCACAGGCCCCTGACACACTGCCACCTAGAGATGCAAATGCAGGTAACATTAGAAGTTGACCAATGGTGGATAGTGTAAAGAGAGCTTGAAGCAGGAAATTGCTGATACATAAAGTGCTGAATTAAACATGTAAGTCTAAGTAGTATAAAATAAGTAATAGTGAAGGCAAAGCGGCTAAAAAACCTGGAGCTGAAAATGAAACTAACCATGAAATACTATATGTGACTCTAGTTCAGGGTTCTGTCCTGTATCTAATGAGCCATGTTTGATCAGGAAGTTAAAAACAATGTTTGTCTGGAACCATAAAAATATTGCAATTTAAAGCTAATATCACAACCTATGTAATTTAAATGAGCTGACATAAACAATACTGACTGACTGAACTGGTCATCAGTTTTTCTCAGATGCTTTCAATTGTGACCTAAAAAAAGCAATATGGCGCCACATTGGGGATCAGTCTCAATTAGATGCCATCTGGTGATGGAATCCGCCCAGCTGTGTAGGACAGCCTTTTTAAATAGGACCTGGTTAGAAGGGGTGCTGTTTTGAAGGAGTGCTGTCTTGAAGTGGAAGTGGATGTATGATAACGCAAACACAGAAGGAAGCTTGCACTATTTATTTGACAGATACAGCTGAATATCATTTGGGCATCATTAACATATATACAGTAAATCATCTCTTTACTTGGTGTCTTGTCAAGCATCTGAAGTTTGATGCAGATCTGATGATAATTTTAAGCAAGTTTTATGGCAAAGGGTTGCCATGATACCACGGCAACACTGTCATGATTTTTTTTTCCCATTCTTTTTATTAAGCTTTTGAGGCTTACAGTTTCAGTTTGTTTTTCAATTGCATTATACAGGTTATAGGTAAGGTTATAAGTTGTGAAATTATTTATCTTGGTGTCAGTTTTTTACATCACAAAAACCTGGCATTTGAACAGCGGTGTGTAGACTTTTGAGATCCACTGTATAGGCTCTATGCATGAGAATTTGCATGTCCAACAATCCATCATCTTCTGCGTATTCTGGCCAGGGCTGTGGGGGCAGCAGTCTAAGCAGAGAAGCCCAGACACCTCCTCCAGCTCCTCTGGGGGGTCCTCCAGACATTCCAAGGCCTGCAGAGAGACAAAGTCCTTCCAGCATGTCCTGGGGCTCGCCCAGGGCCTCCTCCCAGTTGGAGTTAGTTTAGGCAACCGGGGATCGGACCACCCAGGCCTCCACCTTTGGTTGCCACCCAAACCACGTAGCACCAGACCCTTCCTGCAGGTGGTGGGCCCACAGAAAGGCGTAGTCATAAGGGTCTTCTGAATTGCTCTTAGTCTGACCTGTCACCTAGGACCAATTTGCCTTGGGAGACCCTGCCAAGGGCAAACTGCCCCTGACAACATAGCTCCTCGGATCAGAATTTGCATGTTTCAGGAAAAAAAACTGTGGCAGCCATTTTGGATTTAGTTCGATTTCACCAGTCTTCAAAGTTGACCTTACTTTTGACCCTAGGAGCACGTCTACAAATTTGGCATTGAAATCTCAAGGCATATTTGAATGATCAGCTGGACAGCCGGAGAGACGAACAACATCACAGACAAAAGGACATTACTCTGAAACATGCTCCTATCTATGTTTCAGGCCCAACTGACTAGGTTAAAGTGAGTTTTGGCCACATTGAAGATGGAAAGGCAGACACTGTGATTACAATACCAACTTTTGTTCGCTGCTGGTCATAAAATAACTACATTTAGCCTATGTTGAGTTGATTTACAAAACAGACAACTAAGCTTCACCTCTTTTCCTGAGCTCGGCATAGCAGTGGTCACAGACTTTGGCCACCCTGTCTTTGAGGTACTTCAGCGGGTATCTGTTTCTTGAACAAGCACGGCACACCACCTGGACAAACAGACAGGATACAAAGTTATCTAAGCACAAAGACACAGCTGCCCCTGTTCATACTTTATTTTACGTCATCATACACTTTATTTGATGTCCTCAATGACCAAATGATAATGTAAGTTTAGTACCCCCCCCAAAAAATGGTACTTAATAACAGACAGATCTTTTCCTCCTAAGTCTGACCTTGCCACAGGCATTGCAGTGGTGCCGTCTGAGTGTGAGGCTGAAGTCAGATGTACAGTTCATACACATCATCACGTGGGAAACTGGCACCAGAACGGGAGCAGCTTCACCCAGAGCCATCCACAACTTCTCACGAGCCTGGAAGAGTTTGTACATGATCATTTTTAGAATACTGCATTACTGCGATTTTAAAGTTAGTGACAACCAACAACGTTACTATTGTTATTACGTTCAAAAGGAAGAGTTTCACTAGTGTTGCAGTACTTGAAATTTGTCTTGATTTTTCAAGGTCACTTTTTGATGACCTTGAACTTATCTCAGTCTTAGGTTTATTTACAGTCGGTCTCTGACAAAGATGACTTTAAATCAAGACCACATCTGCAGGATATCACTAATCAAGGGCCTTTTCTGCAGTTTATGGAGGGAGTAAAAATAAGCACAAATGAAAAATAAACAACAAAAGAATCCACAAGACATGCAGAAATATACTAAGCTAAATAAAATCAGCTAAAAAATAGAGTAAAGAAGACTGAACAAAATAAAACAAAACAACACTGACAAAATTGGAGAGTATAGAAAAAAACAATCCCTGAAATTAACAAAAGTTGGAGATGAAAAATTAAAGGAGACATATCTGAGGAGACATTGCCGATTTCTTTTCCCTTCTCTGAACCTTGGCTGAAAAAGTCCCCTTTTGGTCCCTCCATGCTGCTCGTTCTGATTTGTCATTTTACTGAGCAATATTGCATTTGGACCAATCAGAGTTCACAGGGTGTGGCTTATTCAAAGGAGCGCAGACACTGGTAGAGACTGGTGTGGAGTGAACCATGCACAGTGCTGATCTGAGTCTAGTGAGCGGGGCTCAGGCCTCAGGCTGAGGTGGTTGACATGAGATGTGACACCACATCTGAGGGAGAAGCCAAACTGTGGGTTCTCAGGCAGATTCAGTTGACCAGATCAGAAATGGTCTGTGGTCATGGAAATGGTCTTATATGTCCTTGAACTGACTGTTTTATACTGCAACATTATTTTAGGGCCCAGGAACATGTTTTATTGTGTTAAAGAGTGCAGAAACTTGATTTTTCATGATGTCTCCTTTACGGAAATGAAACCAAAATGAAAACAAATAAATATGAAGTGTTCTAATGAGTGGACAAAGGCACGAGGCACTAATAGTGAGGGAGAAAAACCCCCCCATCTCTACTGAAATCTACATCTGTCACTACATTTAAAGTGTATTCTCTGGTATATTTGCTGACAGTCTATCTTTCCATAGTGACACATGTTGGCTACTTGCTGCAAAGAGGAGTCTTCTCACACCTTTAACTATATACGTAAGAGTTGGTTTCCATAATGCTTTTGTTGTGTCTCTATGTTGGTTGTGGCTCAGTCTCATCCTGCCTTGATCTTGGTCTGTACACATTCTTGTCACGGTCATAGCTTGGTCTTAGTTTCGGTGATCTTGAGTACAACACTACTGATCACCTAAAAACCTGGCTCTTTCAAATTAAACCCACATTTCTGGGAGAAACTATTTAAAAGAACCTTTATTTTCACCTCACTGCTGGGTCCACCAAATGTGCAGAGTCCTGCTGCATGATCCGCTATGGCTCGACTTAGTGTGTGGAACCAGTCCTCCCGCTCTCCAACCGAACTGCAACAACATACAAACAATGACACCTCTGAGAATTCCAGGAGTTTTGCGTTTGGGCTATAGAAAGCATAGTTTTTGTAGTCAAACACTCACCTGGCAGAAAGTGTAATGGTGATGTCAGACACTTCAATCTTAAGACAGTTCAACACGTTATCCAGGACAGGTTTGCTCACCTGTGTGCAGACAGACACATTGCAGTTCAGAAAAAACGCTGTTTGCACTGAGAAACTGAATTTGAGCTGAGACTGTCGGAAGTTAACAGCTGATGTACCTTCATCCCAGACAGAGATAAAGTGTTCTTTAGCCTGTATTTGCCATCCTGCTGCGGGTAGGTGTAGAGCATGATATCATTCATCTGATGGAGCACACAGAAAACACACAGAATGCATTAGAGCACAAAGATGAAAAATAGTGAAAGATGATATAATAAATCAGAGGTTGGTAGTACTCAAGTAGATTTACTCCCTTACATCTACATGAGTTGTTTAAAAAAAAAAAACAATTAAGAGTCGGCATTTGGGCGAAAATTTTTTACTCTTACTCAGCTACTGACAGTTACTCAGTCAGTAATAATCAAAATATGCATAAAAAGATGTGCCACACAGATAGACTCCTACCAAAAAACAAAATAAAAGAAATAAACAACAAAATAAACAAAATTATAAAAAAAATTAGCAAAATAGCTAAACAAATTCAAAAAATTAACATAATAAACACAAATGAACAAAATAGCTGTTTGAATGTAATATGAGGCTGTAACAAATTCCACATTATGAAGTTACTCACTACTTGAGTAGTTTTTTATTACATATTCTTTTACTTTTACTCAAAATATATTTATGAGTACTTGTACTTATAGTTGAGTCACTATAACAATGCTTTTAAACAGTTTTACTGTAGATTCCACTGGACAAGATCATACTTTAGGTTTCTTCTCCACTCTCAAGTATTATGCGTGCAATACCTCAATTTGCCAACAGGTGGCGGTGTTAACGTGAAGGAAATATCTCAGATTCTTGCACAACTTTTATGCAACTCTTATGGCATTAACTACATAGATTTCCGTTCACAACACCCATACATCTGTGCAACCTGTCTGCACCAGACAATTCCCATGTAAGCACGTGACAAAATAAAGCATTTAAAGTGTTTATTTGCTTGTCAGACCAGAAGGATTGGAAGCCTTTAAACATACAGAGTCTATTGTGTTATGAGAGGTATTTCTTTTCTTCCCAGACAAAAGAGATGACATCACTGGTCACACCTAATGTGTGTGCTCTAAACATCCGCTGGGGCCGTAAAGGCAGCATCCAGGAATTCTCCACCCTGCTCTGGGTTCCAGGCCTCCTCTCTCACCCTCCTTGGCTTCTCAGGCTTCACTGAGAACCAGGACTGGGTGGGACCAGCCACCTTCATCACAACAACAACAACACAAACAGATTACAGGCTTTCTGGCTTACAGGCTGGAGACAAAACAGCACATGAAAGCCAAACCTGAGCCCTGCCTGTGACCTCTGGGCTGCAGCCACCAAAGTTATTCTACTCCACCCTGCGCTGCTCATTTACTCAAAGATTCCTTCCACAAAATGACTGCCAACAAATTATCCCTAAGGGAGGCATAACATGCACCTACTTAACCTCATGTCATTGGCTTTTTTTCCTTCTTGCTGTTTAGTCTTTCCCTGAATCTCTCCCTCACTCAGTCATCCTCTCCTCTCCTCTCCTCTCCTCTCCTCTCCTCTCCTCTCCTCTCCTCTCCTCTCCTCTCCTCTCCTCTCCTCTGCAAAGTACGGCCTCTCTCTGTCGCTCAGGTGAATTATGGCATTCATCTTCACTGTTGTTTGGATTGTCTTTCTTTAAATGCCCATAAATAACACCTGAACCACTGAATGCATCCACTTCACGGGAGCAAATAGCTATATAACTCTAATGGCCTAGAAGTATCAGTCACTAACCCTTTTCACCAATCACTTAACTGCAATCCAATCTAGAGCAGATGGGAGATTGATGGAATAGAGCAAAATAAAAAGATTAATACATCCACATGGTATCTTCCCTTTCTATTTTATGTGGATTAAGTCCCATTAGTCAAAATCATCAATGCTTCTCCTGATGGTATGAAGTGAAAGTATGAGGCCATAAATGAGACGGGTCTGAATTCACACTAAACAATAGAGAAGGCTTCTCTAATTCACGTTATGTGTTTGTGTAACCCCCCCACGCCTCCTCCCTGCATTCTACAGGGTGTCTGGCCTTCAATTTGCTGTCAGTCCCCTCTCAATACACAGGAAGCCGGCATCCAGTGACCCACACCAAACATCCTGTAAGGAAGTGGGGCCCTAGAAAACAAGTCCTGAGAGGGGAGGACAGAAGAAGAGTGAAGAGGGAGGCCCTTGCCTGACGGGTGTGGTACTGAATGGAGGCCTTCGCCTCGTGCTCCCCCCCACCCAATCTCACTACCTCGCAGACTGACCTCCGCCCATCATTCCCAGTATTTTCACCGATCATGCAATCTTTGTTTTCAGCCACTGTTTCGACATAATTCCAGGTATTCTCTGCAGTGGTATGTCATATTGCTGATGAAACACTGAAACCCAGAGCAATTATGAGAAAGTTTAGCAGCCTAAAAGTTCAATGTGTAAGATTTGTATATCAAGTAAGCACATGCTACAGCTCTATCTGCTACTAATGCTACCTACACCTACTGATGTAATCGTGCAGTTTTCAACACTTTGATATTTTGGATTTGTCAGTTTACGACTTTAGTCTTGATTTCTTTCATTGCATTTGTTTATGTGCTAATATTCCACCAAAACTATAATTTAAAGTAACCTTCAAAGGCAACAGGATTGCAAAGCTTTAACAACAAATGCTCTGCAAGGACTTGAATGGTTTCTGTCTGCTGAAATGCTAGAGGTCTTCATTTGAGGAGTCACTGAGTATGAATTACCACTAAAATCCAAAGACTTAAAGGGCACAGATGGGAACAGGTCAAAGGAGGGCAAGACAGCAGCATACAGTAAGTGATGACGATTGGCTAGGAAAGAGTACAATTTCATGCTAAGCCAATCAGAGGCAGAGTTGGCCAGGTGTTCACACGCAGTCACACACAGGCACATGGTGTTGCACACACAAACTCCAAAGAGACACATGCAGCAACGCCGAGAAAATTCAAAGGTAACATTTTAAAACTGGAAGTGAAGACATTAATTTTCCCACTTTGTTAAAACAGGCAAGAATATAGACGGTATGTGAAATGCACAATATGACCAGGAACAAAGTGTTTCTCCACATTGTTGTAAGCAGTTCAGATCTTGTGAAGATCCTCTAATTTTCACATGCTTCTACTAAACTAGTGTAGAGCAGAACAAACCCTGGTGTGTCTAACTCTTCTAAAAAAGAGGTGGAGCCACGCATCCCAGAAGAATGAACTAAACAGATTGATAGACACATATGTTGTGGGGAACATGCTGCCATTATCAACAGTAATGCAATAGTTACTTTCCCTAGTAATGAGTTACTTTTACAATGCTGTATTTTTTGAAAAGTAATGTGCCCAACACTGGTCACATCACCAAACGGCCTATGCTTCAACAAATTTGACTTTGTTCTTGAAGAACAAAGCAGTGAAAGAGGTGAAAATCACTTCATTATGTCAAATCATGTTGAGCTGCCAAGACTCTTTTGTGACTCTGAATCATCTCTGAACACATCACGGAGAGAAAGTTGTGATGACGTCATATTTGCGACGTCCAATTTGAGGTCTTTAGAGTTATGTATTTACACAGTATTTCAGCAAGCTCCTACTTTCTTGACTAGTAGCGTTAACTTGTTAACTGTGGTGTTTTTTAACGAAACATCACATGTATAAATAGTGGTACAATTCATTCAAGATCTGAAAACAATCAGCTCCCTACTGACTGTAATAGACTTTTTTTCTAACAAAAGGTCCCATAGGTCAAAACCGGAAGAAGCTTCACTTAAGCTCTCTTTGATTCGTATGCTTAATACGCTTACTGTGTTTCCAACATACAATACTGATACCTGTGTCAAATACATTACATGGTTGTAGTTTAGCTTAGCATTTGGGGCAAAGAATAACAGGGACCCTGGTTTGGCCAGAAGAAATCCGCTCTTTTGCTGCTTTAAAAGCTCACTAATTATCAAAATTTTACTTAATTAGTCCTTACAAACCCTGTCACCTTGAGGTTGCCAGGCAACCAGTTGGCGACTCGACAAAAATACGGCACAAAACCTCCCCCTTAAACCCACAAAACACACAGATGAGCGATAAAGTGTTAATTAGTGAGCTTCAGAGGTGCTGCCAGAGACGAGCTGATTCCCTTTCCATTTGTCTTTAACAGCATTTGGTAAGTTTCATAAGAGACAATATGTGTGATCTTTACAGTCTGTGTTATCTGTGTAAAACCACACCGCAAAGGGTTAAACATCTTTATTGTTTTGCAAAGTTTTATGGACAGTGGTTTATTGAGGTGGGTAATACTCAAGTACATTTACTTTGCATGTAGAATGTACTTTTGAGAGTAGCTGTCAGAATACTTTCTGCGCTTACCCAGTTATACTTGACCACAGCGCAATGAGTAAAAAAAGGAGGAAATTGTAAAAATGTACAAAATAATCAGTTAGGACCTAAAGAATCAAGTCAAAGATCAAATGTGAATAAAATATGTGAGAAAATGACCAAAAATTTACAAAAATAAAAATAAAAATGAATAATAAAAAGAACAAAAAATAAGCAAAATTAACAAAATAAGTAATGGCTGTTTTTGTCCTACTGTTGTCTCACTTTTTACTCATTTTCTCTATTTTTTTGTTGAC
>JAQQAE010009459.1:0-14597 GCA_029823295.1 Pseudamia nigra
TTAGTGTAAACACTTACCCACAGCTGCAGTTGAGTGTATGTCATGTATAACTATGAACATATTGAATAAATAGAACAACTAAAGGTCTGAATCGGTCCGACTTCACTAGTGACCTGTTACTATAGCGACATGTCAATCAAACCCCAGCACAGCGGTTATTTGCCATAATATCTTAATAATGGAGCAAAAAGTTGAAGATGGATCATCATGTTGCTTATTAGAGGATCCAAATAAAACTTTTGAGACCATGATGAACCATGAAAAAAAATTTATTCTCTTAGTATTTTCAGATAGAATCACATGTATCTATGGAAAAAGAAAAGCTTTTTGGAGCCAAACCTAGTGGCCAAGTGGTGGAATTACAATTTAAACTTACTTCCACATTGGTCTCATTGAACAGCCCCAGTCATTACCTCTTGCCTAGTACATTGAATTTCAATTTGGCTGCCAATAGTAGCATGTTTCACAATTTTTGCAACACGCATATTAAGCTGATTTATTGCTATGAACTGGAAATGGCCATAATTGTGCTTCTAGTTCACATTTCCTGCGCACGGTAATACTGTTTCCTGTATTTTTGTGATTGTTGATGAGGAGACGCCTGCTCCAAACCCTCAGCAACACCGGGCAGCTGGAGCTGATGCTGGTGTTTCTTCTAGGAGCACTGAGACAATGGGTGTGGACAACGTACAGTAACTCTGTTGCAGGTTGCCAGTGAGAAAAAAGTCAAACAGTGCCACATCCAGTGAATGGGGAGGGTAATCAAGAGCTGTGATTTGTTTTGTGGGTCAGAATCTGTGAGCGGAGTGTGAGCTGCAGCCTTGTCTTCATGAAAATGAAGACGGTTTTCACACATTTTGTCCCGTAGTTTTTGATTTGCATGGGCGTGCAGCGTATCAGCTGCTGTTTTGTTCAGTTCATGCATTGTTGTATACCTCGTGTATTTCTGTCGTGTGTTTACATGGACACTCATAAGAAACTGATGTTGGAACACAGATGCTCTAAAGGATTGGATCAAGAAAAGCATTTGTGTGGCATTGGAACAGACGTCATGATGATGTTCCAAGCATCCAAAATGCAGTTAATCCCTCGTTCACCTTCTGCGGTTTCAGTGCATCGCAGGTTTTTCATGGCGAGCATTTGTATTTTACATCGCAGATTTGTGCTTGTGTTTTTTGTGAAACTTTTGCTTCATTTCCACCCCTGCGATGCCGCCCTAACGTCCTTCATCTTCAGGCTTCTGGTAGTGAAGCCTAAGTGACCCCGTTACCATGTTCTTCTCTCGCAAAAAGCAGCCAGTTCCACCAGTTTCGCCAACGCCGCCAGAGGAAGCGGCAGAAGAAGAGCTTCAGGAACCGGCGCCGTGAAGCTGTGCAGTATGTGAACGTCATCATCACCATCATCGTCATCATCACTGTCTCCTCTCTGCTCTGACATGTTAGTCTCATAAAGTTAGTTATCATTTTTGTTATTATAAATATAATGTATTATTATTGCAGGTATTATTTTTGTATGGTACATATAGGCTATAAACTTAGCTGTCACACTCATATACCTTTATGCTTACGTGCTGTTATTAATAAAGTAAAGGGTGGGTTGTTAACAGTGCAGAAGGGTTTATAAAGGTAAAAATACACGTAAAATAATAAAATACAGTGCTGCTACTTCGTGAATTTCCACCTACTGTGGGTTATCCTGAAACGTAACACCCACGTTAAACGAGGTATTACTGTGTAATAAAGCCCGTGCACTTCATCAGTAGCTGACAGTGAACTAAAGATGTTACACATTGGAACGTTAACAATAACACAGAGGAGTTCACTACATGTGGCCAAATTATATGCTAGTGATGAAACAAATGAACAAAAATGATGAAAATACTCCACAAAAACACAAAGGTAAAGAAAACAAGCAACGAAATGAAGAAAATGTACAAAAAAAATTCACATTTGTATATATAACCACAAACATGATGCAATAAAAAAAATGTTTGGGAAAGATGGGGTTGAACCATTGTTGCATTGACTATATTTCACTGGAAAACCAAACAAAATGTAATTATGACTATAACAGACACGGAGCTGTTGATAATCTGAATTAATTTCTCAAGCCACAGTGAATCACAGATTTCCAGTGTGTTTCCACGTTGAATCATGTCAGATTGTTCAGAAGTGAATGATTGAATCGGAGCCACACATTGTGAAAATGACTGTGCCAGCTCTGTTTCAAGCCTAATGGAAGCCAACAGCGGCCATTAGCTGCACGGAGCTGCTTCGCTTTTCATGCACTTTTAAACCGCTAATAAGGTCTGTCTGTGAAGGTGGGGAGTGAGGGAGTGAGAACGAGCGTGGCACTTTCCACCCAGGACACAAAAGCCTCATGAATCATAAATATTGCACATTACGGGTCAAGTGTATGTCAGAGAGGACTACAAATGTGAATGTGAGAGTGCAAAGGCTGCAGGGAGCGGGTGAGGAGAGCCGAGAAGGCACGAGACCAAAGAACCAGGTGTGGGAGGTAAAATCTGGGAAAAAAAGAGGAGAAAATAGGTTTATTGCAACATGTGTGAAAATTGATTCTTAGGTAAAAAGTATGGCAGCAAAACATTTTAAAAAGAAAATAATAGTAGCAGGATGAATTATAGTCAAAGTCTGTATATATTAATCATAGTCTGTATATATTAATCATAGATTGTATATATTAATCAGACTGTATATATTAATCATAGACTGTACATATTAATCATAGTCTGTATATATTAATCATAGATTATATATATTAATCATAGTCTGTATATAATAATCATAGACTGTATATATTAATCATAGTCTGTATATATTAATAATAGATTGTATATATTAATCAGACTGTATATATTAATCATAGTCTGTATATATTAATCATAGATTGTATCTATTAATCAGACTGTATATATTAATCATAGTCTGTATATATTAATCATAGACTGTATATATTAATCAAAGTCTGTATATATTAATCATAGATTGTATATATTAATCATAGTCTGTATATAATAATCATAGACTGTATATATTAATCATAGTCTGTATATATTAATAATAGTCTGTATATATTAATCATAGACTCTATATATTAATCATAGTCTGTGTATATTGATCATAGTCTGTATATAATAATCATAATCTGTATATATTAATCATAGTCTATATATATTAATCATAGACTGTATATAACAATCATAGTCTGTATATAATAATCATAGATGGTATATATTAATCATAGATGGTATATATTAATCATAGCATGCATATATTAATAATAGCCTGTATATATTAATCATAGACTGTATATATTAATCATAGTCTTGCTGTAATATCTTAATAACAGAGTAAAAATTTCAAGATGGATCATCATGTTACTTATTAGAGGATCCAAATAAAACTTTTGAGACACATGGAATAAATTTATTGCCTTAGTATTTTCAGATAGAATCACATGCATCTATGGGAACAAAGCTTCTTGGAGCCAGACGATCGGTTCCCCAGTGGCCAAACGGTGGAATTACAACTTAAAGTTACTTCCGCATTGGCCGCATTGAACAAACCCGGTCATTGACCCTTGGTCCAAACCTTCGCTAGTTCCACTGAACTTTGTCATTTTCCTTTTCTCTCATTTGACACTGTGAAGCTGTTTGTGACAGGTCGATCGCAAAGGTAGTGTCAGTAGCTCGCATGACATTAAAAAAACAGACGTCAGCCTATCATCCATCCTGTAACTTGATTGATTTACAGGGCAGCCAGTCAGATGACATCTGACTTTTGCTGACACTTACTGTAGGTTACTGTGCATTTGCAAAAAACCTATGTGCAGCAAAACTAACAATCTAGTTCCCTCCAATTTTTAGCCCTCGGTTTTTTCTCTTAATCTTTAGAAAAGGTATAAAAATGAGTGGAGGAGCTGGACTAAGAAGACAAAAACTTATCACTTTCATACAGAATGGGAAGAGGACTTTCTTTTTCACGATGACATTTTTGAAGTGTGTTTGCTCATCTGCCAGTCTATCATCTCAATTCCAAAACAGGGACATGTGGAGCGGTGTTTTCATACTGTTCATAGTAAATACGAGACTGACTTCCCACTGAAAAGCGAGCTGAGAAAGAGAAAGGTGAAGGAACTAACGTGCCAATTATCAGGACAGCAGTCATTGTTCAGACTTCAAAAGTAAAAGCTGCCACCAAAGCATCGTTCCGGCTGAGTCAAATCATCAGCGTAAACTCAGGAAGTGACAAAAAAATGCACGTCGTTAACTGTGTTATGGATCCGTCCTCAATGTAGAAAACGGTGCAGTGCCACCAGAAATTGTGGGGGAGCTCTAGCACAGTACGGCTCATGTGGCAGAAGAATAGAAGAAGAACACAACACAAATACTGAATCATTAACAGAAATGGCTCAACATTTTGAGGACAGTCTGTGCCATAGACTGTATAAATTAGTCTTGGACGACATTGTAGAGCCAAAACAGGATGCAACCATATTTGTACAAATGGTGGTGGTGCCAGCGGAGCCAGTGGTGAGATGGAGGCAGATGATTGGCTGTGGCGACCCATGAAGGGAACAGCCCAAAGGAAAAGAAGAAGAAGACACATTGGAGGATAAATGCCAGCAATGTTTGACAACATTTGATACTCAACGCACTTGCGTAGAGAATAAATGGACCTTGAGTAGATTTTACCTTCAATCAACCAATTCTGTCTGTCTGTCACAGTGCGTCCCCTACCCAAATGACAGAAGTGTTTTTTCCAATCTCTTCCAGAATGACACATGAAGATTTGTACATTTGCAGGTCTGATGCACAGATTAGGTTAAAATATGTACAAAGTAAATTTTACAGTTGCGCAGCATACTCCCTCTAGCATGTCCTGAGTCTGCCCTGGGGCCTCCTCCTAGTTGTACATGCCCAAAAGACCTCCCCAGGTGGGAGATGTCCAGGAGGTATCCAGACCAGATGTCCAAGCCACCTCCACTGGCTCCTCTGGATGTGGAGGAGGAGCGACTGTTCCTCTGAGCTCCTCCTGGATGGCTGTGCCCAGCCAGCAGGAAGAGGAAACATGACTCAGGATGGAAATAGAATCTTCAAAACTGAAAGTCAGAGTGGCTGCACAAGTACACTGTCGTAGCAGTACTTTATATGGTGATAACATATGGAGATGACTATACCCTGTGAATCAATGCCAGATATCTGTAAATGATTTAAAAATGCATCCCTACATAACAACATATGGTAAGAGTTTGCCATTTAAGATGCCTCAGTAAGTTCATCCAAACTCGAGTAACAGTGTGACACAGCATGAGATGCAGATATTAACCAAAACATATCAACCTATTAAATGACCAGCACCAGGGATATGGATGAAACAGGACAGGTTTGATTTATTTCAACAGAGAACGTATGTGTGGGCAAGTTTGACCAGAGGGTCAAAACAGGAGGCAGAAAAACACTTTCATCCAAAAAAAGGTAATTTATTTTACAAGTGGAGTCAGCGTGCAAAAGTGAAGAAGTGTACACAAATCAAATATACAAGAACTCATCAGTTAACATTACTTAAGTTTAAGAAAACAAAACTCATAACAACAAAGTCATAAGTCACCATAACTCCAGTAACCTCACTCCTCCACGTCACAAAAACCATCTGCTCTCTCAGCAGCAACAAAACATGTCCCATTTCTACAGCAGGTTTGTTCTGCAATGACAAACTGAGCTTCACATCTACGTCGCACCTAAAATCTTGCCTCCACATTTGTGCACCTCGCAGCAGCCTAAAGAAAGTGAAATGTTTAGAAATTAATGAAAATAAAATTACATTCAAACCAAATAAATCCAAGCTCAAGCAAAACACCTCCGCATACATGGTACGGTCTGCCTCATTGCTTAAAGAGGTGATGGGCGTGGCGATGGATCTGATTGGAGGATGAAACAGGAAGTTGTTGAGTGCTGCTTCCTTTTGTTTGGAGCACATGATCAGGTGGGTCCAGGAGGTAGGACTGGGGGAGTGGCAGTGAGCACCACAGTGGTGATGCTGGTCCAGCTGGATTCAAACCGGCAACCCTATGGCCACAGGCCTGCTTCTCTGACCTCTAGGCCACCACTGCCACAAATTAGCTTACTAAATGTACATTTAACCCAAATAAAATCAGTTAAACTTAATGTGTGTATGTGTGTATTTTTTTGATAAGAACATGGATTTGTTGGTCAAACCTAATTAAATGCAAAACACAAAACAAACCCGTGATAGTTAAATGTTTACACTGCTATTGAAAATTGTGGATAAAATAAAATTTAAAAAGTCTGCTGCTGCGTGAGTGGAGAAAAGTGTGGTGCATCTCACCCACTTTGTCACAGAATGATGCTTTTTCTGACGTGATTCATTCACAGCAGCTCATATTTTATTGTCTGACATTATTAGTTGTTACATTTGCTCTCAAGTCTTCATTAGCTTCATTAGTGTTGATAACACTCCCCTTGATAACCTGACTCTATGCTTTGTGTTTCCTTGATGAGGAAGCCGGTTGCCTCCGTGGAGCCCACCATGTTTTTTGGTGCCTATCATACTGTATGTTCTCCTGCTGACTTGGAAGGAGGCACATTTTGAAACACAGTTACTGCTTGTCCATTACTTTCCAGCACGTGGGATGATGTGCCTTCATTCGATGCCTGGGGTAAGCCTGACCAGCAGAGACACAATGCCACTTTTAGAGCTATACTGGGGTTTCGGCATAAAAACACAATTTGTGACTGGGTGAAATGGCTAGGAAGGGCTCAAATGAGACCACAACTAAATGAGAGTGCACAAACACACACACTGTTTTACGGAACACAAACACTGGTCTCCGTGTGGAAACTGACGATGAATTCATAGCACAGACTAGAAAATTGTCTTGGAGTTTCTGAGGTAGCCCTTCTTCTGTTTTTTGTCATCATTAAAAAGTGGTTATGATTTGTGTCCCACATAGCTCAGTTCTTGGACCTTTTTTTTTTTTTTTTCTGGATCAAATCTTACTGGACAAACCACAGTAATGCAGATGGGAAACAATGATATATTGTCTCTATCACTGAATACACAGTACACTCAAATAAACAGATGCACCAAAACATACATTAATATCTTTATCACTAAATTCCTTGGCCCTCATTTGTTATAACAAACATAGAAACATTGCATCCCAACATTCACATGTGAACTATCAAAAAAGTCGTATCTCACTTCTGACAGGTTCTGGAGAAACAGACCCAGACGTGTGAGTCAGTAGTGAAGATAAATCACTCATTCACTTCACTGACCCACACCGAAAGAAAGAAGGGTTTGCTTTTGGGTTTGCTCAGATTGCTTGAATTTTATCAAAGGTAGCATATTATATGATGAATAGAAATGCATTTGTTTATTTAATCAGAATACAGCGGTACCATACAAACGCTTCCACCTACAAAATATTCACGGTACAAAAAAATTTTGGCCAAAAATGCATCCCGACAACCACAAAAAACATCTTGTTACGAAAGAGATAAACTTCCGGGTCACTTCCAGGTTTATCGTGACCGAGTGCAAACATCAGCATGAACTTCCTGCTGTATATTTGCCTTTTTTCACCTAAAATACTGCTTCATTTTGTGTTTTTCATCGAGGGACCTAATAAGAACGGTACTGGTGACAAGAAAACCTGTACTGCAGTGATGATGCATGTGAAACGTGAGATCACGGTGCTCGAGTGACTGACCTGGCAACGGAAAACAGCCGGAACGCTTCGACCATCTGTACGATACTGAAGAGAGAGAAGCTACACGTCTGAGAATCCAGCTAAAGGAGGAACATCGCTTTCTAAGCACAATGTTACGTTTACTTCGTCTCTGCCTCCTCCTCCTTCACGGCAGCTTTATTCTGCTCCTCCTCATATCCACACTGACTCTAAACTTGTGTACATGAGCTCAGAGCCGTCGTGAGATTTGATCAAATTCAATTCAATTTTTTATTTGTATCGGTCCAATCATAATCCACAATTATTTCTAGATGCTTCACAATTCGAGGTCAAGACCTCATGACTATACAGAGTAAACCCAACAGAACCACCGAGAAAAAGACAAGGGTGACAGAGGAAAAACTTCCTTTAACGGAAGAGTAAAACCTCCTGCAGAACCAGCGGCTCAGGGTAGGCGGCCATCTGCCTGGACCGGTTGGGGTTAATGGACAGAGGAGAGACAAAAGAAAAGAGTATACAGATTCACAGATGATCAAATTGATTAAAGTCAAGCTTTGCATGAAAATGAGCGCACACCCATTTCGTACACTTGTTTGCAGGCCCATGTGTCACTGACTCTAAAAATAAATGGTTTTTATGGTTGACTTATTAATAGACTCAGATCTGACAACAAAACCTCATCCAAGCCATCTCTCCCCGGAAAGTTTCTATTGCATTTTCAGTAATAATTTGATTCATTGGTAAATAACTCTTGTTGTTTCTGTGGTGGCACAAGGGTCTAAGATACACCTACAAAAGTGTGTTTCAAAACTGCAAACTCAAGTGTCATGCATATTGAGCGGCATGGAGGTTGTTGACGACAGTTACTTTAAGTGATTTATTTATCTTTTGGTAAACATTATAATCGAGCGTGGTCCCCATCTGGCTGAGTCCATCACTATGGACTTAACGGTGTTTTATTCACAGTGACTGGTTAAAGAAGGGCAGACATCTCTATGTTTTATTTGCTCCTTTGCTAGTTGCCTTATTCAGCTCTTGCCTTCTGCATGTTGGTTAATTCATTATTGACAGTGAAGCTGCTCTTTGAGTGTTCACAACCTGTCACAGATACTCAGGTGGAATGGCAGGGGATATGGACCTAATGGCTCCGGTACAAGAAAACAAAATAAATAAGGAAGAAAGAGAGAAAAAAAGTATGTGAGGAAACTCAAAAAGAGAACATAAAGAATGCAGAAGAGTAGCAAAGAAGGCAAGCGACATAAAAAAGAATAACGGCAGAAACGGAAGCACAAAGACAAAAACTCCAAGTGCAAAAGAGGACAGGGGAGTGGAAGGTATTCCCAGTGGTTCTAACATGCTGAAGCTTATTTAGGTACACACACAAACACAAAGCTGTTTTTGCTAACTAGCAAAAACTTCAGGAGCTGGAAAAAAGTGTCTCCAGTGGTAGGTTGCAAAAAGCTTTTTCTTCACCTCAGTCTCATCCATCTGGTTTTTCTTTTGCCGTCTTTCTCGCTCCTTAACCCCTATTTTTTTCTGCCAAGTACATACAATCTGCTCCAATTGTTCTCATTCATCTTTCTCTCCATCCTCCATTTGCTGTATCCCATCTGTAATCCTCCGCACATCACCATTCTTGCCTCTTAATCACACTTCCGCATCCATTTATCCCTCCATGTTTCCATCCACATCTCCGTCACTATTGTCAAAGTAACTGCATTTCCAACGCTTCTTCATGGCTGTTGGGGCGGATTGAATTCAGAATTGGATTTTATAAACAGTCAACAATTCCACCAAGTGTTTGCTGTGAGCCGGAATTGCATTTCAGCATCACTCCTCGGGGGGCTTAATGTGCACACAAGAGTTGTGACATAAAGGAGGAGACGAAGACGAGGAAAAGATCAAAGAGCAAGAACAAACTGCTTTTTGTTTGCAAAGACTGACAGTGAAGTGAAAATTTAAAAAGGATTTGTACAGCTGATGACACGACATCTGTGTCTAAGCTGTACATTTGAATCCTACGCTGGGACATAAATGGTGCCCGAAGCCAAATGTGCATTTTCAACCCACTTGAGAAAATTTAACATTTCAGCAAACCATGGTTACATATAATCTTAATATAACTTGTCATAAAGGACATTTACCATTTTTGGTTTTCTTCAGCTGATCTTCTCTTGTTAAACAGTTTAAACTTTCAGACCAATTACAGAAAGATATGCTTGGCTACTTTGAAAGCCAAATTCTTGTGTTGGTGTCATATTTTTAGACATGAAGAAGGCATTTCACACTGTCAATCATGTCATTCTTCTGTCTTCATTTGACACATTTTAGCTTCTCTGTAGATGCCATGTTATGGATAAGATCATCTCCATGTACCTGTACTGATGGTGTCAAATCCTCATCTGGATGTTCCTGGTGGTGTACCACGAGGTTCAATTCTTGGTCTGTTGTTATTTTCATTGCATAACTGATCTTCCGGAAGCATGTCTTAATGTCAATTTTCAAATGTATGCTGATGATGCAGTCGTTTACACAAATGCAAAGAACATTCACCATGTGTCCTCCACTCTGACATCTGTTATGGTTCGTGTAAATGAATCCCCTTCTATATCTTGCCTGTCATTGAACACCAAAAAACTGTTTGCATGATGTTCACCAAAAAAAAAAAAAAAAACAAAAAACAGCAGTCATCAAACATGCTGGTGTCTTTTTGAGTCACCACTTACTTAGATGCGTTTGACAATCTGAAACATGTAAGAATGACAAATATACAAAAAAGTAAGAAATCAGCATTACACTGTACATGATCTTAAAGCGTTTAATCCTTGCGACACCTCGTTCTGTGTCTGTGTCAACACAGTAGCAGGTTGGAGACTGTTGCTCTCAGCAGTGAGAAGCTGGACGAAAGCACTGACGCTTAAGAAGAAAGTGGTGATGAACGTTGCGGTGATGAATGTTGCGGTGATGAATGTTACGGTGATGAATGTTACGGGGATGAATGTTACGGTGAAGAACGTTGCGGTGAAGAACGTTGCGGTGATGAATGTTGCGGTGATGAATGTTGCGGTGATGAATGTTACGGTGATGAATGTTACGGTGATGAATGTTACGAGGATGAATGTTACGGTGATGAATATTACGGGGATGAATGTTACGGTGAAGAACGCTGCGGTGAAGAACGTTACGGTGATGAATGTTATGGTGATGAATGTTGCGGTGATGAACGTTACGGTGAAGAACGTTGCGGTGAAGAACGTTGCGGTGATGAATGTTACGGTGGTGAATGTTGCGGTGATGAATGTTACGGTGAAGAACGTTGCGGTGAAGAATGTTGCGGTGATGAATGCTACGGTGGTGAATGTTGCGGTGATGAATGTTACGGTGATAAATGTTACGGGGATGAATGTTACGGTGAAGAACACTGTGGTGATGAACGCTGCGGTGATGAACGCTGCGGTGATGAACATTGCGGTGATGAACATTACGGTGAACAACGCTGCGGTGATGAACGTTGCGGTGATGAACGTTACGGTGATGAACGCTGCGGTGATGAATGTTACGGTGATGAACGCTGCGGTGATGAACGTTGCGGTGATGAATGTTACGGTGATGAACGTTGCGGTGATGAATGTTACGGTGATGAACGTTGCGGTGATGAACGCTGCGGTGATGAAAAACCTATCCCACACATGCAAACATCTGCTGTAGCTCCATTGTTTGCTTGTGATGAACAAACGGCTGAGCAGAATGGATTTCAGTGTTTGGTCCTGGCCAATCCATAAACTGGGTTTTCTTCTTCATTGTGTTTTCTTTTTTTTGGTCAGTTTTCGTTTCAGGCAATCCCACCCCAGATGAGCAGTTAATGGAACTGTCAGTTTGGTCCTGCAGTGTGAACACGAACCAAACCAAATGAAAGTGTTACATTTCTCAGCATTCCCCAAACAATCGAACCAAATCCCCCAGACTATCCTGGTGTGGATGTGCCCTAAAGGCCCATTTATATAAGTCCACATACTCATACAGAGGGGGCTGTTCTGACCGGGCTCAGCATGCACTATGTTACAAGTTTGGTACGTTTTCAAGGTGCTTATGAATCCATCCTCAATGTAGAAAATGGTGCAGTGCTACCAGAAATTGTGGGGGGGCTCTAGCACAGTACAGCTCATGTGGGGGAGGAAGAACAGAATGAAGAACAGAAGAAGAACAGAACGCAACATAAACACCAAAAGATTAACAGAAATGACTCAACTTTTTGAGGACAGTCTGTGCCATAGACTGTATATATTAGTGTCATCTGGGAGACAAATACAGGATGCAACCATACGAATGGCGGCGATGCCAGCGGAGTGTCGGGAAAGCTAAATAACCACTAGCCTACAGATGCTAAAACTTCACCAAGCACTGTTAAACAAAGTCATATTACAAACATCTACCACAACTGAATGAATCTCAGGTAAAACGATGAATATATTGAATAAATAGAAGATACGAAGGCCCGAATCCACCGTCGACACTAGTTACCATGGCAACATGTCATCAAACCCCAGCACAACAGTGATTTGTTAGATTATTTGCTGTAATATCTTAATAACGGAGCAAAAAGTTAAAGATGGACCTGATCATTTAATAGAGGGAACAAATAAAATGTTTGAGACATAATGACTCAAGAAAAAAATTATTTGCTTAGTATTTTCAGACATAAATGTAATGTAGCTAAACACTAGAGGACAGTCTGTACTCCACACTGTCCTCTAGTGGATGGATTGCGTTCATCCATGCTGACGTAAAGTACACATTGGAGTATAAATGCCAGTGACATTCGACAACGTATGATACACAATGCGTGCCCTACGTGTATAGTATTGTTTTTTTATTCAAAATTCTACCAATATACTAACATTGACTTCAATCCATACACAGAATGTCTTAGTCTTTACACATTTGTAGTTTTTTTACCTTGCTAGAGCGTGTTAGGAATGACACCACTTGACATGATACTCTTTTCCTCCTTCATCCTACCCTTGTCTTCTCTCCTGTCATGTTCCCCGCCTCCCCCTCTCATTTTTACCTCCACATGTCCTCACTGGCACCTGCAAAATCTGAGCTGACTGACAAATCCCTTGATGAAGACAGGGCAAGACAGAAAACGAAGAAATTTAACTGAACTATCAGCAGCCTAAACCCTCTTAGTATGCCACTGAAAACCCCATTCCACTGTATTTATACATAAGACCTTCCTAAAAATACATCTGGATGCTTGGTGTCTTTGTGGCAGTGTGTCGGTGGGGAGGGGGGTTGGTTGTACCTCTGAACCGAGGAGAACGGCAAAGAAATGCAAGGCTGCAGAAAATAACCTAAAGCGCTTGCTCTGACTTTGAATTCAAATTTGCACAAGGTCTCCTCTCAATTTTTAAGGTGGAATAAGTTTATTTTAGGATGCATGCTTCTAAAATGTAGGTTCCCGTCTGATTCAAAGACCACTCGCTTAGTAAGTGCATTTCAGAGTTTCTGGGTCTGCACTGATCTCAGCTTACCCTCAGGGAGGTTCAAAGCACCTGGGTCTGCAGAATAAATCACCCTTAGTTCAGCTGCTGTTTGGCTTTGTCCACCGCTGTTTGTTATTAGGAGTCGACAGCAAAAAAAAAAAAAAAAAAAAACAATTTATTCTACAGGGCATCTTCATGATTTTGTAAAAAAAAATCTTGAACTGTCTTAAATATTATAAGTTTATCCTTATATGTCACCATAGTCTAAAACACTAACTTTCCACATCTTAACACCAAACATTTAATCTAGTTTTATTATTTCCTGTTGTAAGATCTTTATTAGGGCATGTCTGTCCATATTTAAAGCCACGTTTTGATTTAAAGCTTTTTTAGTTGCATTTTATACAAATGTACTTATTTGGTGTAATTGGTTGGTTAATTTGTATTCATTTTCTTGTTACTTTCATCAATTTTTCATTGTCATTTGATTGAATATTTTATTCATTTTTGGTCGATTTGTAAATTATGCTGGTTCCTTTCACTTTAGTTAACTTTTTTTTATTTCATCATTCCTTTTTGTTCATTTCCTTTACTTACATTGTCAACATGGATCTGATTAAATCAAACTTAGCAAAGTAAGGCCACATGTCACACTGTCTTTCACCACCTGCCTTTTCCATTGAAGCATTTCATGTTTACGTGCAGCTCAAAGAATGAATTGTCCCAAAGTCGTCAGTCTGGGGGTTAATAAAATTGACCCTGGTCATATTTGCTTTCCTAAATAATTCTGTATAATATATATAACTTAATTCAGTTCAATTCAAGTTGTATTTATATGGGTGGCCATCTGCCTCCACCAGGTTAGTGGAAAGAGGAAAGACAAACAAGACGGACACTGGACTGGTCCACGGCAAGCAACCAAGGAAACCTAGAGACCTCGAAGGTCAGCCGCACATAGAGAAACACGACTCACCTCAACTCATCTAAAATCTGCTTAATGTGCGATGGCTCCCAACCCAGATTTTTCAGTCTTAATATCATCCTGACAGAAATCGTGTTAATTCAACATGTTGAATGGCCAGCACTCAGTGTTGGCGATGTGCGGCGTCACGACTCAACTTTGTGACTTTTATCATTATTGGACATCTGTGTCACAACGCAATAATGTTTGCTGTCCATAGATGGCACCAGTTCCCAGGGGTGAGTCGTGGTGTTAATCTGCAGCTGTGTGCGAGGTGCGTCCAATCATGTACGAGGCAACCGGACTCATAGAGTTGAGTTTGGATCAGTCGCGTTTCTCTATGTGTGGCCGACCTATGGAGGATGGGGAGAGAGATACAACCGGGGGGATGGATGGATAGATAGATAGATAGATAG
>JAQQAE010009460.1:0-14597 GCA_029823295.1 Pseudamia nigra
CCCCGATAAAACAACTCGCTATCCACCCCAGGGATATTACAGCAACTGAGTCACTTTAATTTCATTATATATAGTCCTACTTCCTTTGCAGTCATGCCTCATATTGGAGATTGTGCACAGCCTTGTATTTTGGTCTAATCATTTCCTCTGAAATGTGTATGAAGTCAGGTGTATTTACATGTTTGGGTCTGTGTGATGCACTCACTCATTGGTGTAGATTCCAGCAGGGATGAGGATTTAAAGGTCTCTGAGAATCTATCTTCACCAGGTTTCAGGGCATATAAAGTCTGTGATGGAAAATAAAAGCTGTGAAAATATGAACTTGCTCAATGATGGAAAAGTTTATTTTATTTTGGAACAGTTCATTTTGTTTTGCACTTCTGGGCCACCAGGTGGACTGTCATGGCATGGTTTGTATACAGAAACATGAATTTCTGTCCCGGTATCTTTAACCCTCGTGGGGTATTTTGGGTCAAATTGACCCTTTGTCATATATTTGTCAAGAGAAGCTGTGTCGTGTAGAAAAAAAGGAACAAATTCATCACCAAAACGAACAAAATACTTAAAAATGAAAACAATGAACAACATTAAAGAAAAAAAGGATGAAAATGATCTTCATACTGAACAAAATAATCAAGGAAATGAACAAAATAATTCAGAAAATGGAACAAAATAATGAATAATCGTCAATATCAACAAAACTGCACAAAAAGAAGCAAAACTATCCACGACATGAACAAAGAACAACAAATTGAACAAAAATAACCAAGAAAATAAACAATTGTGAAGGAAATGAACAAATCTGAAGAAAAAATGAACAAATGCAAAGGAAGAATGAATAAAGGCAAAGGAAAAAGTTGCGCCCCTACATTTTGGACAAACTGGAGATGAGAAAGAGAAGATTGACTCCAACATAAAGTGTGTTGCATTAATCCAGCCTGGACCAAATAAAACCTGGGCTACTGTCTCCAAACAAATGGAACCACAAGGAATCTACATGGTGTGGCTATTAAAAATGAGATTAATGCTGAAATACAATTTTATTAAACATAACCCGTCTACATTCAGGTCTTCCCCTGATCAATGCGGTGCAGTAGGTCTTCTTCCGACTTTTGTCCCAGAACCTCTGTCGTTCTTTTCTTAACTTCTGACACAGACTCTAACGTGTTCCTTTGATACAGATTCGATCATTGGAAAAAAGGAAAAAGTCACAACGTAGAGCACAGTGTGAGCTGGAGCGTTGTCTTACTCTTAGTCACTGATCATTTCAAGCGATTTGTTCAATTTATTGAATGTTGTCAGAAGTTTTTGATGCGTACGTGAACGGTCATCGTCTTGCTCATCCTCTCCACCTTCGCTGAATTTTTTGCTCCATTCAAACACAAATGTACCTGGCATTTATACCTGTTCAATTTCACCAAAAAATTTCAAGTTAATGTGTCGCTCAACTTTTAAGTTCATAAGTTTCTGACGCCTCGGCAAAAACACATGCACTTCAATCAGTAGCTACAGTAGCAGTGATGACGTTACAGACGGCAGCTGTGTGTGATCTTTAAGATATAACACCCCCAGCCGCGTGGTCTTATCCTCATTATTTAAGAGCCGCACCTCGACCTCTGGTCTGTACTTCATTTTTTCCTATTTCAGTTGGGTAAATTCATTGCTGTTTTCTTTATTTGGCCACTACTTTAAGGGACCACGGAGGCCACAGAACACGGCTCACTGACATTCTGACCAGACATTTGAACTGAAGTAATAAATAAAATGTAGCTAATCTTTTACTTCATTAACACCATATATTAGGCAGTCTACACAACATAGCAATGTGTATTTATTAATACAAAGAACCCTTGATTTTTTTAATGTTATTTTGAAACACATGAATGGTACGAATAAGTGGCAGGACGTAGTATTTGTACATATGCATAGAGCAAATCATGCATCTGATACAGATTAAACAGCAACATGGACAACGGAAGAAATATTTACATTTTTGTAACTTTTCTAATGCAGGTCGCATCTCACGTCATAAGTCGCACGAGTCTTAATTTAGCTAAAATGCATGAGTCACGGCTCCATAAGTCAGTAGAAATTACAATTCAAATTTTACTATACTTACATTTAAAAACCAGTCATGTTCAAGCTAAAATTAGCCACATTACCCATGAGTCAACCTGCTAAAATCCCTGACCATGTTTTGTACTTTTCTGTGTTTCCAGTGGTCAAACTGGGCCTGACCTGCATTTCACCCAATCAAAGCTTGTCGTGATAAAATGTGGGCAGACACAGTGAAATCAGTGTGTGTAACGTGTGGAGGAAATCAGAAAAGTCAAGACTAATCAAATCAATACCCTTTATTTTGTTGACATCCTCAGGAGACTCTTTAATAGGGACGTACATATGACACGTACAGACATTTAAATGTTAAGGTACAGGACCTGAAAAATTTAGATGTTGGCCTTTTTTTGGTAAGTGTGGGACTCTACAAACCCTCTTTTACCTAAATATTGATATTAATGTTCCATTTAGTTGATATTTGGCCACTATTGGGATTATTTTACTCAGCTTTGTTCATTCTGTTTTAACTATTTTGTGCTTTTAAATAATTATTTTGTTCACTTTCTTGGTGATTTAGTTCATATTTAGTTCATTTATGCTCAAATTCTTCATTTTGTTGCTCATATTTGTTCATTTTCTTGATCATTTTGTTCTTTTTTGCTTAATTTGGTCTTTTTCCCATTTAATTATTTTGTTAATTTCCATGAACATTTACTCATTTTTGGTTGAATTTTGTTCAAATTCTTAATGTAGGCCATTTTCTTTCTCACAGTTTGTTCACTTTTGGTTCCTTGATTATCGTGTAAATTTTCCTGAAGATTTACTTCATTTCTGCTTGATTTCTGTTCAAATCCTTCATTCTCTTGTCCACATTTGTTCATTTCTGCCCATTTCCTCAGTGAATTTGTTCATTTTTTTTGCTCATTTTGTTAATTTTTGTTCATTTCTGAACAAATTCTTACTTTTGTGGTTCACATTTGTTCACTGCGACGCTTAATGTGTGCTCATTTCCTCGATTATTTTGTTCATTTTCTTGTATATGTTGTTGTAACAGAGGTGTACTATTTATCACTCAACATTTTATTCAGATATGTCAGAATAAAAACATCCTCCCTCCGTTTAGACTAAAACCTACACTCTTGCACTAATTCCAGCCATGATCACTTGTTTTGCCATCGTGGATTAACCCAGGTGCTGGTGGTTTTGTCTCCCTCCTCCTCTTCCTCCTCCTCCTCGCTGTCTTTTTGTCCATGCATCTGTCCGGGTCCCTGTCAAACGGCCCAGCTTCTCCAACCTCTGCTCCGTAATCTGTGCAAATGATATTCACAGAGCGATTAAGATGTGTAATCTGTCGAATCATGATGACAGAAGCAATCACATTACTGCTAACTACTGCCTGGAAAATTGTTCCCAGAGATCAAAGCATTAACCTAAAAAAGGGCCAGATTCATAGAGTGTTTTAATAGATTCCCACATCGTTTGCTTCAGGTTAAGCAATGATCCATTTTTTATTTCATTTGTTTTTTTTTTTCTTCCCCCTCTCCTTTCAACAACCCTGTGCCCTATTTTTTAACAAGTCGTTAATTTTCAAATGAGTCATCACTTGTTTGGTGCAGTGAACGGTTTCACCACAGGCCTGGTATCAGCCTGAAGAGCACAGACGAGTAAATACGGTCTGTTTTTTAGTCTAATGTGAATCTAGACGAGTTTATGAGGAGAGCTGTAAAAATGATAGGAACCATATACGACACATGAATTGGTGACAATGATGGAAAAGGAAAAGAAGATGAAAACAATGAAAATGAAAAAAGACAAGAAATGTAAATGGCAATGAAAAAATGTAAAAGATGCAAACAAGTCAAAAGACAAAACAGCTGAAAACAACTTAAAAGTCACAAAAAACACAAGAGAGTTGTAGAAGAAGTAAGTATTGAATATACAAAAAGATTAAAATGACCTAAAAGACACAAAAAATGCAAATGATAAAGAAAAGCTGTAAAGAGGCTTAAAAGATACCAAAAGATGAAAATAACTCAAAATAAAATTAACACAAAAAAGGTGAAAATGATGTAAAAGACAAAAGATGGAGACAATGTCATAAAGACAAAATGGTGAAAACAGCATAAAATACAAAAAAAATGCAACAACGCAAATGACAGAAAAGGATGCAAATAATGCAAGACGACGTAAAAGAAGCAACAAGACATAAAGATACAAAAAGACGAGAAACAACAGCCAAACAAAAAATGCAAATGATGGAAACGATGCAGAAAGATACAAAAAGGCAAAGACATAAAAAGAGGACATGTAGATGACAAAAATATGTTGTGCCTGATTTCATGACTAATTATTTATTATTGAGCTCTGTCTATAAGTCTGTACAGGCCTCAAGTATAACGGGGACCAAAAATAGATTATTATTATTATTATTATTATTATTATTATTATTATTATTATTAATTAGTCATTTCAGATCTGCAGTGTGGAATAATAGGTACCATCACATAATAGATTTTTACATAAATCCAAGAAATGAGTAGTCAGAACATTTAGACTCATAGAACGCTAGAATACATAAAAGATGCTTTAATACAAGAATTCATTTTCAAAATTACAACTCTGAAGTATTGTACTTATTCAGGACTTTACCAAATTTTTGCCTTTTCTCCGCCCAGGCAGCTGAGTTTCTCTTCACAGTGAAAACTTCTGGATCCAGCTCTGTAAGTGTTGAAGATACGTCAAATCCATGGGCATGTTACTGAATCAGCAGACGTTCCACGACGATCTGGTGTCCGTTTCATTTCTACAGCTTTATTTACTACCTTCGAGTTGCTATTTTTCCTCAACTCCTATAAGTGTCAGCATTCTGGATCACTATACTGTATCTGTAATATTGCCCATATCCGGATCAAGCTTTGTGGTTTGATTGAATCTAATATGGTGTAATTCGGTATTTTGGTGACTTTTTCTGGGTGTTATTCGTGGCGTTACATGGACAAATGTTGAATTATCTCACAATGGTGAAGAATCCTTAAAAATCTCCTGGATCCAAACGATGATCCAGAATAACTACCATAATATAATCAACTGGTCCTTGCACCGTGTCAGACCTGTCCTGAAAATTTCAGCCAAATCCATTGGAAACTTTTGAAGTTATGTTGTGAACAAAAAACATAAATAAACAGATAGATAAATAAGTAAATATTCCATGTATTGCTCTATTATATTATCTAACACATAAAAACATGTAACATTTTGCATTAAAAATATACAGCGGAACCCTGGGTTACAAGTTTAATCCGTTCCGGGATCAAGCTCGTGAAGCGGAAAACTCGTGACCCGGGACCGGTTTTCCCATAAGAACACATGTAAAACCAATGAATCCGTTCCAAGACTTAAGAAAACTCCCATACAATTCATTTTTTTTCTTCTCTGATTTTTATTCACTGGTTTTGGCCTGTTTTGTCACACTTTCATCATCATCATCCTCATCACTTTCAGTAGGTAATGATCTTTTGCTAAAATAGCGAATCCAAAGAGGTTTTGCCTCTGCCTACTCCTTAAAATGTTACAAAAACAGACGATGCAAATTGCATTCACTTGGTCTAATACACAACCAGTGTGCAGTTTCTCAGGGTGTTTTTTTCTATGAACCCCTGGAACAGTTCATAGTGCCACAACGTCTCCTTAATCTCTACTGTCGTCATAACCTCCTCCTCCTCATCATCCTCCTCTCCGCTGCTCTGCTGATCTCGTGGTTCACCTGCACTGACATATTACGGGTTTTCTTCTCATCACTAGCATCCTTCTTAGGTCCCATGATGAAAAAACACAAAACAAAGCACTTTTTCAGGTGAAAAAAGGCACAAATATGAAGCACAATAAAGCGAGTTTCACGTCGACGTTTCAGGTCGGTTGGTGAGTAGCGCGCTCTCCTCTCGCTCTCACAAACTATTTTACGTGCGACCTGAGTTTTTGCTCGCGAGCAGGTACAAAAATTTGCCCGATGTCTTCCTCATAACCCAAAAAATTTGTATGCCGATGCATTCGTAACCCGGGTTCTACTCTACTACAACCCAATTCCCAAAAGTTCATCCAAGTGGAAAAATGCTATTAAAAAATATGACTTTGTCTTGCAAAACACAGACTCATAAATACATGTTATGGGTTTTCAGCAGCGTTTTTCCATGTCTTAGACCGCGTATCCATGTAGGATGGATCAACACTCTGTGGAAACATGGATTGCTGTCTAACCTGTGAGTATTCAGGCCTTTTTTGAACAGAAGTGGACACTGTGTGCTCCAAAGTAAAGATGAAAATGCTACACAACAGGATGTTAGAGCCTGACACAGACTTAAGTCATCGTGAGTGTCTCCAGGTCGGTCAGTGATCCATGAATGGCAGGTCGTGTATACAGATGAACTGGTCCCATGCAGGGCGCAGAGATTCAATTCAATCTTCAATTCAGTCTTTATTTGTATAGCGCCAATCATAATCACTGATTATCTCTAGGCGTTTCACAATTCGAGGCCGAGACCTCATGAGTAAACCCAACAGAACCATCGAGGGCAAGCTGAGGGCGACAGGGGGGAGGAAAAACTTCTAATGATGAGCATTATGAACAGTATGTGCTGTGACACATTCAGTTGCCTTCAATCTTTAACTCTATTAATTTGTGAAATTGCCAATTTCTTTCACATCTTTCTTTAAAGTTTGTTGTTTGTAACCCTTGAAGACCTAGGTGACCACCCATGGCACTGTTGAAAACTATGAAAGTTGAATGTTTTTTCTAAAACCACTGGCAAATTCATTCTTTTTGACAATGCAAATGTAAAATAAGCTCTTTAACTCACCTTCATGGCGTTTCCCGCTAGAATATGTTGGAAAGGTAATAAATATGAGAGAATTAGGCATTCCAACACTGTTCTATCTAGAACTTTAAGAGTTAATTGGCTTTCTTCAGTCCATCGTTGCTCCTGAAGGACTAAACTTCTTCTCGGATGCATCTTTTGTACCAAATCACCGTTTCAAATCACGTTGTCTCTGAATGCTTTAGACCGGGGGTTTCAAACTCATGCCACGGAGGCCGAGATCCTGCAGGTTTTCTCTCCAACCAGTCACTAAAGCAGGTGATTTCAATGATCAGCGTCCTTCACATTGAGGGGAGGAGCTAATCAGTGACATCACCTGCTTTAGTGACTGGTTGGAGAGAAAACCTGCAGGGTCTCGTCCCTCCATGGCATGAGTTTGACACCCATGCTTTAGACTCATCTTCACCTTTTGGAAAGTGAGTGTAAAATACGGTTTCATACCTGAAAAATGTTGTAGCTTCACAGAAATGTATGTAAATCTACCAGGTGAAAACATCATTACAGTAACTGCATATTTTCAGAGGTAAAGCTTCCCTTGTGTATATTTTCCATCATGACTATAAAGGAACATAATAAAACATCGGAGACATGATGGACTGTAGCTGAATGTGTTTACCTGCTGCAAGGTTCCTGTGTTGTTTGTGAAGTGTCCATGTGGAGAGGAGCACCGCTAGCTTGGACATGTGGTTTCGTGATGCTCCATTACAGCAGCTTTTTTCTGAGGTGACCAGCTGTTTGAGAGTGCACTATTTCTCTTTATGGCAATTAATTTTGGCAAGAAAGCTGCTTTTTTTTCATTAGAATTGTACACAATGTAATGAGGCCAAAATGTTTGCTGGTAAAGGTTTATCCTGAGGGAGTTCTAGTGTCACACAGAACTTGCACCATAAACGTGACTCATTACTGATGTGCAGACTGTTGAAAGTTTTCATGTCATGGTTACCATAGTTTTCTATTTAAGTAAGTACATTGGTGTTGGTTGCCTTGGGAATGCACTGGGAGGAAGCTGTGCAGAGAGCCAGGGTTCTCATACGTATGTAAGAGTAGGCTCAAACCGGAGTCATGGTCGTTTGTGAGTTTGTAGCGTGCTAACATGTATGTTAGCGTTCCCACTGTTGAACAACCTGCTGCAAAGAGCTAGTCCTCCAACCACAAATGATTTCATGGTAGTTTGTGCATGGATTATGACTTGGAATGTCATTTTAGCGTTAAGTACCTCTTACCCAGAGCCTAGAGGAAGACCAAAGAGGAGATTTATGGATGTGGTGAAGGAGGACATGAAGTTAGTTGGTGTGAGAGAAGAAGCTGCAGAGGATAGGGTGAGATGGAGGCAGATGATTCGCTGTGGTGACCCCTGAAGGGAACAGCCGAAAGGAAAAGATGAGTCTACACACCTGGTACATGGAGAGGGGAAGACTATTACTTTATAGTAACAGACTGCTGCCCATATTCCTAGAGATGCTTAGAATCCTCTCAGAGAGCTTTTAGCAAGGACTTTTAGCTTTAGAGATATTCAGGCGAGGTCTTAAGGCCCATTTAAGTGTGTTTGTGTATCAAATGTTGTCAAACGTCACTGGCATTTATACTCCGATGTGTCCTTTACGTTGGCGTGGATGTACACAATACATCCACTAGTGGGCAGTGTGGAGTTCAGACCGTCCTCTAGTGTGAAGTTACATTGAATTTATGTCTGAAAATACTAAGCGAAAAATTTTTTGTCATGAGTCATTATGCTCTCAAATATTTCATTTGTTCCCACTAATAAGTGATCTGGTCCATCTTTAACTTTTTGCTCCATTATTAAGATATTACGGCAAATAATCCAACATATCACTGTTGTGCTGGGGTTTGATTATATGTTGCTATGGTAACTAGTGTCACCAGTGGAGTCAAAGAATCATTGTTGAACAGAATCAGCAGGACTTTATCATCGACATGTAGGACAACACATGACTCTATTTGATGCTTCTGCTGAATACATAATAAAACACTCTTTAAACACCTATTTGGCAGCAGTATTGAAGTTTTGAAATGTTTATTAATCAGTTAAAATTTAGTTTTTAGTTTTACAGGTTTTCAGTTAAAGCCTTGATTTACAGAATCTGAAACTAGCTGAAACTAGGATGAAAAGTTTTAATGACAGCAATGATGCAGTTACGTTTACTGTATTAAAGATCCATATTAGTCAAAACCATTTTATTTTTCTTCAGCCTGAACCATCAATATTGGAGGAAAACAAAATTGATGACATTTATTGTAGTTTTGGTGTTTGTTCAAAAAAATTTAAACTTTTTGTTTCTGTCAGTTTTTCAAATTTTTCAAATTTCAGTCAACAAAAAATATTGATTTTCACTAGTGAGTTCAGTGTTTGTCTTAGTTTTGGTTTTATTAACTCTAGTCATTCATCCTCCTACACCTCATCCATCCTACTCTGAACAGATTGTCACTGTAGGAGTTTTTTTTAAGGGTTAAGATATTTTATGAATCACTTTTATTTTTACCAGGAGCTACTCTTAAAAATTCAGAAACCACAACCAGAATTCGAAGAATCCTCTCAGAATTATGGATGTGGTCTTCACTGGGAATCTCTAGAAATACAGGCTCAGATTTTTTTGCCATCCAAGTTCCACCTCAGTTGTCGTGTTTTTCACGCTGTGAATTTTGCTTTTTGTCCCTCATCCCAACTTGTTTTCTCTTTTTCAGACACAGCATCATGTCTAACATTAGTCTTCCTACTCCTGACTATGAAGCTGTACCAGGTCAGCCTGACTCATGATGATATGTGACAAATGCTCCCATGGAGACCATCAGGAGGAAACTTGATCGACAAAGCCACAATTTCTATACACTGTCACAGGTTCGATTTGAGCACAGAGACAAACGGGGGTCGTGGTCATATAAACTGGAGGACTTGGTGACTGGAAACGATGCTGTGTTGATCAAGTCACACAAGACATTCTGACTAAATCTCCATCCATTAAAATACAGTTCCACCTTATCTCTTAGATGTTGCAGTTTGTCACACTTGTGTGTACGGTTCACTTTTGTGTATGTTCATTCAAGGCAGTGATTGTCTGCTCACATTCTAATTGTTGTTTTCCCGTGTGTTGCGGCGCTGAAATGAAGTCTACAGATTCAGAAATACTTGATCCCCGCGGGGACATCGTGTGTTGTGTTGTTCCATTATAGCAGACAACAAGAGACATTCGAATAAAACAGGAGATACAGGTTTCCACGGTTTCATAAAGTCAGAATGAAACATGGCTTTACTCACCAGTCAATCGTGAAACTGAATATGGAGCTTAACTGCAGATCAGGCGCATGTCGGACGGCCTGAATTTTGACTTTTGAGACTGCACAGTTATGTTAAATGTATATTGATGGTATGTTTGTCTTGTCATAATTTTTGTATTGCCTTTTTGGCAGTTTTGGGGTTGTTGCAAAAGAGCTTCTATGAAGCATGAAGAATTTCAGTCTTGATCTGGTAATATATTATCTTAACAAAATATTGAAAACATGGCGTGAATAAAGTACTTAGTTATACAAAGTGGCTTTAAATAAGTTCTCCATAGGGGAGGCATTACACTGTGTATGCTTCATGATTAGCACTCCAGGCATTAATCTGTAAATCAGAATATCACACTACAGATTTGAGCATACTTAATCCAGAAAACATATATGCTCTGATTATTTCCATCACTTTCAGTTCATTTTTGTACATTTTACATATAATATGATTCATTTTATTGATTATTCTTTTAATTTTTGACAATTTTAGCCAATATGTAACAACTCAGATATGATAAGAACTCCTTTGGATATGAAGAGATGCCCAGGTTCCTGTGGATGCTGCCTTCCAATACTTTTGCCCTCACAGTGTGTCTAAAATAAAGTAAAAGTAGACTGGCAGAGCAACAAAATACAAAATTAATCTGACAAACATGCCCGCATACACTTGGTGAATGACAGCTTGAGTACACCACAGGTTCCCAGAAAAGGAGAGTCATGTCTGAGTGATGGAGAGGTTCAGGTATTATTTTTAAATGTACAAAGGAAGAGAACACGCTGCATCAGAACACACCGAAACAGAGCTGCTGCTGCTGCTCATCAGTTCTGAGTGAATGTTAGGGTCAGGTGGGTCTTTACCTGCTAGAGCACCTGTTCGTGTTTGATGTGGAGATGTCAAAGGTATCCTGGGTCAAAGGATGAGCTGCCCTTCATGAATAGAAAATGGATTTCTCCCTTTATGTTCTTTCTTTTTTAATTTCATTCTGGAGCTGTAAAAGAGAGTGCATCAGGGTATTGAGCACATGAGCATCTGGGCATTTTTGACATACTGCAGGTTTTCAGATTTTTCTCTTGCTACGCGTTTCTTGCTATTTTTTGGTCAGTATCAGTATGCCAGCAGTGTGACGTATGGTTTCAAGGCTCTCCATATGGTTCTGGATATGTGTCTGTGATTCTCTTTTCCTGATGTCCCTGAATGCCTCCAGTCTCACATCCACACCTGGACATTCAGGCACTCGTCACTTTCTTTTCCTCTCTTTTTGAATGAGTGTCATCTTTCTAATTCATGTACAGGGTGGAGTTCGGAATGAGGATAATATCACACTTTAAATGTGTTTTCAGTAATGCTTGCATGGTTCACAAAAAGGTTTTAAAAAAAAGCATTATCATGAGAATAGTGTGATAATGACCCTTATTTCCTTACTTTTCACATTTCAGAAACGTCACTTTAAATTCCATGTCTCCAGTGATTAGAAGCAGATGTGTCAGGTTTTAACGTGGTGGCACATAACACGTCCTCAGACCTGCAGGAAACAGCAGTGGTGTTTTCACGGTCACGTGTGAAACTGACTTTGGATCTTATTTTAAGGTTCGATTCAGAAATGTGTTCATTTCCTGAAATGTCTCCCGAAGAATCAACTGTCTGATGCTGATGAATGAGATGTTTTTCATTGTCAATCAGCCTAAAAAATAGCGAAAATATTGTTCATGAAACTCAGCATCTTTTCTCCTCTTTTGTGTTAATGACAAGTGGTGCTTCACATCAGGAAATTGCACATTTATCCACATATTTAAGAGTTCTCTTCCCAAATGAGGTCATGTTGAGCATCCTTACAAACAAAAAATGTAGCAAATACATCTTGCTTTGATCAGATGACAAAGTTCTATAGTCCAGTGAAATACCTGTTATCCATTTTAAACCCACAAATGTTGTTTACTATCAACGTTTATGGCTGAAATGTCACATATAGACTGAAATTCAGCTTGGTTACGTGTTGGGAACTATTGAAAAGCATCAAAAATAATAACAGACTTCCCAGAGTGTCTGACTGTCAGGCTTTGGTGTGTTTTTATTTTTTACCTACACCAAGAAGGTTATTACAGAAGTGCACTGCATTAATCGAACAAAAATAAGACCCTCTATCTTGTGATTACAACTTACGGATCTTGTAATTACAAGTTACTGATCTCGTAATTATGACTTATGGATCTGGTAATATTCGATACGTCTGTGGTACGTTCACTGCCCCTCAGTTTTGTAACAAACCACTATTTTTGTGGTATTTAGAAAGTATGGAATTAAGCACATTTCTGTTGCATGATGATTCTGATATACTTCATGTGCATAAACGCAGGATATGTGTTTCTGATAGGTACTGTAACATGTCAGAACACCGCTCTGGATACATTTCAAACACATGCACTATATTTATATCCATGAAGCATCCTGCACTAGTTTAACTGTGACTTCTAATACTGTAGATCAGTGTGGACCCTCCCTCTGAACCATCCCAATGACTTGAAATGTCTTCATAGTGTTATATAGTAATACTAAGAAACATCAATATTTCCCAGTGTCTCGGTCAAGGAAAGACATAAAAGCAGATTAAATCTGACGGCGTCAGAAGAGATTCCTGACAGAAAAAGACAAAAGATCTCGTAATTATGAGATACAGAGTCTAAAAATATTTTTTTTCAGTGAATGTACTGTGCCACCATGGGTTATGTTTTTGTCAGCATTCATTTCATTCTTTATTTAGGTTTTTGTGTTGACAGCGTAACTTGAAATTATTATCAAGGTTATGAATGGATTCGGATGAAATTTTCAGGATAGGTCAGAAATGGCACAAGGGCCAATTGATTAGCTTCTAGGAGTGATCTGGATCATCATCTGGATCCAAAAGATTTTTAAAGGATTCTTCACCATTGTGAGATAAGACAAAATGCAACATTTGTCCTTGCAACAACATCAATAACAGCCATTTACCCAAAACTTACAGGATAATAATCGATTCTATCAAACTACAAAGTTTTATCCAGATATGAACAATACAGGGTGTTTCAAAAAGATGGACACAATTTCAATCTGGTATATTTCTTGACAGCAACGTGGTACAATAACACACAACTTACACATGGTTTAGGGAGTTCTTAAGCTTTATTAGCCATTTTATAAATGCTCTATATGTCCTCCACCTGCTGCATGAACAACATCGAGCCAATAGTTAAATTCGTCCCAAACGCCCTCAGAGTGTCTTCGTCCACTCCAGTCACTACTGCCGTGATTCTGCTTTTGAGGTCACCCGGATTAGTCATTAATGGCGACACAAAAACACAGTTTTTGACATATCCCCACAAGAAAAAGTCTGGGGATGCTGGAGGCCAAGAGTGTAGCGCCATGTCTTTCGGTCCCATGCGACCAATCAGGAGCAGCACCTAGTGGTAGTTTTTTAAAATTCTATGCCCTGCCCTTTCATGTGATAAACGTTTCACTCACCAGCAGTTCGTGTTTGCAGAGATATGATGTGTTACGATGAGCTTAGCTAGGAGTCAGTTCTCGAAGCTCCCAAGATGGCCCCCTCATAACTAATCCTGTCGCCAGACCCTGCGTGTTTGCACAAAACTTGGGTCGTGTTCTACAATAGCCCTGGGTGATGTGTTTTGACCCTATTCTGTCGGAGGATGGAGGTTGTGTTTGCCCAAACTCACCCCTACATGTCCAGTCCTGGATCCAGCGAAACACACCCATGGAGTCCATCTGACTGGCGGTCCGTGTACTTTCTTCTGATGACTCCGCCAACCCACTTAGCATGCTAATTAAAAGTTCGATGCTCAGTCTGTACGTCAGTATGGTTCAGTTCTCTCAGCTCTGCCTGTTCTGTTGGCGTCTCTTTCCTTTCGTCTTCACATGTTCTCATAGCTGCTTATATTAGCTTGTTCCACCCAGCTGTCTTCCATTCACACTGAGGACAGAAAGTTTACAAACCATGCCTACATCCTCCGAATATGTGTCAGTCAGTTTCTCCCTGAGCTGAAAACCACACCTACGGAAACTCGATCATAACATGGTGATTTCAAATTAGGTCCGTCAAACACCCTGTATTTCAGATATAATGATCCAGAATGCTTATACTTACAGAGGAGAGGAAATAGCTATAGACATGAAACTGAACCAAACTGTAGTGGAAAGTCTGCGGAGTCATACCCCTTTCAGACCATCAATCTGGATTAGCTGACCCAGGCCCGACAATGCTTTTGTTAATTCATGCCAAGCTAGTCCAACCCAGGGCAATTCAGCAGTGGCGTCCGTGCATTTCACACGTAGGCCTTCAGTGATGTCTGACTTAAATAAATACCCCTCATAATACCATCATTTATGAC
>JAQQAE010009461.1:0-14596 GCA_029823295.1 Pseudamia nigra
GCGCACCGGATTATAAGGCGCACTGTCATATTTGGACAAAATTGACGCCGTTTAGGTGCGCCTTATAGTGCGGAAATGACTCATAAATAAAAGTACAGTGGTGCCCCGGCTAACGAATTTAATCTGTTCCAGCATCACGTTCATTGAGCGAATCATTCATTAGCCGGAGGAAGTTTTTCCATAGGAATACATGTAAAACCAATTAATCCGTTCTGGACCCACACAAACTCCCATATAAAGTATGTATTACACACCCGTACATGCACATTTATTGATTTATAAAGACACCGGAGGAGGATGAGACAGAGACAGCCTTTTTTCTTAGGTCCCATGATGAAAAAGACAAAATGAAGCAATATTTTAGGTGAAAAAAGTGAAAAAAAAATTAGGTGAAAAATTCGTAACCCAAATTTCAAAATTCGTAAACTGGAATTTTACAGGTTACTAAATTTGTAACCCAAAAGTTTTTGTTTGCTGGGACACAAATTTGGCCGAATGTTTTTTTTTTTTACCTGAATTTTTTGTTGGTAGAAGCATTCGTTACCGGGGGCACCACTGTACTTGAGGTAGTTCTGAATTATTTTGCTCATTTTCTTGGTTATTTTGCTCAGTATGAAGATGATTTTCATCCTTTTTTTTTTTCTTCAATGTTGTTCATTTTTTTAAGTATTTTGTTTGTTTTGGTGATTATTTTGTTCCTTTTTTTCCACACGACACATTTTCTCTTTACAAATATTTGACAAAGGGTCAATTTGACCCAAATACTACATGAGGGTTAAGAACAAGCAAATTTGAAGACTAACTAGTTTAGCAGCTTCTCCTGTGGTGTGTCATACACCAGTGACACTCACTGGGAGCAATGTGGGGTTCAGTGTCTTGCTCAAGGACACTTCGGCCTGTGGACATGAGAATCCGGAATTTGAACCGCTCCTGGACAACCCGCTCTACCTATTGAGCCACAGCTCAATAGGTAGAGATGGTGGTTTTGAGGAGAATGATGTGACAGTTTCAAAAAGGGTTGAATGAGGCCAAGGTAAAGCAGTGAAAATATAGTTAATATAACCTACATGTAAACTGTTTTTCCCTTTTTTACGTGGCTAAAATGCATTTTTCCTGCATTTTTCCTGCTGTCTTTTCCATAGCAGTACTAGAAGTTGGCATCAGTGTCTCTAGAGCTCAACCAATCCCCATCTACTCTAGGTAATACACGAAACATGGAAACGTACCTCATGAAACCTCACGTTAAACAATGCTAACCCATAATCAGTGATTATGTCCTCGGCATACAGAAGCCATGTATGATTAGTAGAAAAGATAACATTAGCATTTTGACCATTACTTAATTTTGGTACTGGTTAAAGATGCATGATTGAGGACAACATCTTACATCCAAAGTCAAACCGTAAAGACATTTGTGCCCATTTATATGTGAGGTTATAATTTCTTAGTGACTTTCAGAAGTGTTTTAATCTTAACAATTTTTGTCACATATTGCTGCGCATTTCGAGAATTTCCTGTGTTTAAGGTCACATGATCAAACAACGAGACAGAGATGACTGATATTCAAGCATCTTGTTTCTGTGGAGGCATTTGTTTCCTTTTTTTTACATACTTTTTGTTTCAAGAAAAGACATGTTTTTTTTAGTTATGTACATATTTTTTTCTGTGCATATAAAATGTCATGTTATTGATAGCAATGATTAAGCTATTGTATTATATTAAAGGCTGGTTCATAAATTTCTGTGATTAAATTTGTCATTCTTTGCAGATCATATGATGAAAGACATTTGAAACAGTTCACTTAACTTGATATGGGTATAAAAATAGTAAAGATTTCCCAGTGTCCAGGGCACAAACAAAGGCATAAATAACACAAAAAACAAATGATACAAATAGAAAATAACACCGGTGTCAACATCACAAATGGTGGAGCCATACTGTTTTTTCATTCTGGAATGACATAACTACATTACACAATCCTGTCTGAATGTGACACAGACCCAAAATTGAGAAATAACTACATTTCAAATAAAACCAAGATGAAATGACAAAACATAAAACATAACAAATATCTTGTGTGTATAGCAGCCATAAAGAAATATAAGTAAAAATTAATTTCAGTAGCGGTACATTTTAATTTTCTTAGACTCAAAATTATGCCACAAGTGTTTTTTGTTTGAGGAAAAAAAAACGTGAATAAATACGGTTACATGAAAAGAAGGATCTGTTGTTTCTTTATATAAGCCTTGTGAAAGCATTATACTGTACTAATCTTCTACTGATGCTGTCTGCTTTAAAGCATTTCTTTGTATTTGCTTTTCTAGCAGCTGCATAAACTATTTTATATTTGTAGAGAAGTTCAAAACAAGTCTGTTTTTTTAATTACAAAATATAGTCACTATTTTTGCACTATTTTCTTTTGGCCAAAGCAATTGGTAACAATCATATTAGTTTGAGTTACATTTCCCTGAGCAGCTTGACAGATGGAGTAGTAAGATGTCTTAAACCAGTGAGCAGCTCCTTCAGCTGCAGACTTGCATCCACAGTGCAGGAAGGAGCTACCGCGGGTCATTCCTCCCCACAGCCATCAGACTGGACAACTACACACAGTGATATCATATGGACAGTATACATCCATACTCATAAAACACCCACATACTCAGCCACTCATATTCATAGGACAGTACTAATGTTGCTCAGTTCAGCTGTGCAATTGCAAATATAAGTCTGTTTTTCTTCTGCATTTTAATCATTGCACCCTGTAAATAATCCCATCCATAAATGATCATGTGCAGTTTGTACATAATCCATCTTGAGTGCAATATTTTCCTCTCTGATGCAACTTATTTATTTCATTTTATTCTCATTTTGGCTGGGCGCATGTTCGCTGCGGCCCACTCCCCCTCAGTGGGACGAAATTATTTTGTTGATAGAAATGTTGACAATGACAATAAAAGCGATTCTGATTCTGATTTTGTGTGTGTTGATGTGGTTTAATCAAGGGGCAACGACTGGGGCTGTTCAGTGAGTTTTATTTGGATCCTCATGATCCATCTTTAACTTTTTGTAATCCAATTAATCACTGCCATGTTGGGGTTTGATTGATACGTCGTTATAGCAGCAGCTTGTTATAGTGAAGTTGGACCGAATCAGACCTTCGTATCTTCCTTTTATTCAATATGTTCATAGTTACACATGACATACACTCGAAAGAAGTTGTGGGTAAGTGTTTACACTAATAACACTGTGATATGACTTTGACACTGCATAATGAAGTTTTACCGCGTCAGTAAGCTAGCGGCTAATGTTAGCTTCCCATGAACCCCCTGGCATGAACGCTTCGTAAGCCCTGCTGCCGCTCTTCCAAATATGGTTCCATCCTGTTTTTGGCTCCAACATGCCGTCCAGGAAGCGACAACTCAATTGGCCTCAAAACCTGACGTCACAGTCACTATGTCCACAATATCTACAGTCTGTGGGTTTAATTCACTGCACTTGCACGTGTGCACTATTATTTAATCTCTGTCTCAATGCTGTAGTTGCTGTTCCAAAGTAATTTCCCCAGTGTGGGATACCGGTAAATAAAATTTATTTACGGTAATCTTACAAAGTATGTACTGTTTTGGTTGTGTCTATGATTGGCCACCAGATGGCAGTGTGTGCACGATGGCCTCACTACTGTGATAGTTCACATAATACCCCTTTAATAAGACTCACTATTTTCATGTTTTAACCTTTTGGGTTGTTGTAGGTACTTTCAGAGACAAAATGTTATTTAGAATAAATCCACAGACAGTATAGGCAGAAGCCATTATTTACATTCGGCACATTTATTGCGCTCATGTGTCATTAAAGTGCGATTTTTGTGAATGCTGCGACTTGTTGGCCGAGGTCCTTTGCATTTTCACTCAGGCATTGTAGAGCGACACCCTGCGGGGTCCTGAACATGTCACACATACACACACGTGTGTGGCAGCTGCAAACATGGCGGACATGCAGATGAAGATTCTCCGAAAGAAAATCCAGAAAAGAAACGAGAAGAACAAAGAGAGAAAACTGAAAAAGCAGACACAGGACAAAGAAACAGGTAGCACTCGGGTTAATAAAACTGCCCGGACATTGTCATTGAGACGGTGACGAGCTCATGTTGGCCGCTAGGCTAGCTCTCCTGGCTAGCAACGACGAGGTGCTAAATCGAATCTATTTATTAAAATGCTGAAAAATACAAGCAGTTGTCGTAGCAGATGAGTCATAACAGCAGACAATTGTTAATTTAATTGACATCAAGGTGTTAGTTTAATAGGCGTTTCTTTGCTAGGTTTCTTTATCAAGTCAGTTTGGGATAAAACGGCAAATTCAAATTATCCTAAAAATGCGACGTGCTTCAGAAAAGACGACTTTAAGTGTCATTAAAGGCCATAGTTTGTGTTATGTTTTTACCAAGTATTTTTTATGTAATTTTTTTAGGGCTGTCAAGCGATTAACATTTTTAATCTAATTAATCAAAAAGCGCTCAAAAATATTTCTTTCAGTTAAATTAATTACATTTTCTAGCTAAATGCGCCCGTGTTTTTTTTTTATATTCGAAAATGCGCCTGTGTTTAAATGAAACGCTCCATCATATCTCTTGTTTACGACTGTGATGTCATTGTGTCCTCTCAGTACACGCGAATGGTGTGGAGGAAGAACACAGTGAAGATCCAGGAGCTGTTTATGAGACCGAGACCAAACCCAAAAAGAAACGGAAAGAGAATGGCATCTCAGTGGAAAGAACCACTACCTCCGTCACTGCTGCTGAAGAAACGCCTCTGAAGAAGAAGAAGAAAAAGAAGAGAAAGCTCGCTGATGCTGCTGATACACCAGGTAAGCAAAGCAGCCTAAACGAAACCTAAAAAAAAAGAATTCTTACATGATTAACATGGGGTTTACTTTCCACTTTGTAGCTGAAAAGAAGACCAAAACATCAGATGTTGAAGAGGAGATGGAGGATGTGGAGGAAAATAATGCAGTAGCAGGCAGTGAAGACAAAGAACAGACTGCTGACCAGCCAGAAGAAGCTGCAGATGATGATGAGGAGGAGGGCGATGAAGAAGCAGAAGGAGAAGAGGAGAAACGGGACCACGAGAGTGATGAAGATGATGAGCAACCAGAATTACCATCTGGCTTAACAGGTACTGGATAATTGTCTTCAAAGTATACACCCTTTTGGGATCTTGTGGAGAATGTGATGTTGCCATGACAGCGGAGGTCCAGCTGGTTCAGGTGTACACACTGAAAACTGGTTCTGTCACATCCTGTCGTTTGATTGGTACTGTTTTGATCACATCATCTTGTCTCATTCTTCTTCTGATGTGAAAATGTTTAGAACTAGTGCTGCAGTGGTTTATTATGATTCCATAGATTCCAGTCCAGTCATCTGTTTCGAATTTGTGACTCGTGAAATCGTCATCAAAACGTTGTCAATGGCTATTGTGTGTGTTTTCACACTTGGGGCTCGTTTGCTTTGTTGTCATTCAGGGGATAAAATTATACATTTGTTGCAATTGTCGTTCAGGTGGTTTGTGTTCACAGGGTATCAGTCTGTATTGGTACAAACGTATAAACAAATGCCATGTGCGAGGAATCTCTTGTCTCATTGGTCAGAAATCATCTCTGGAAGGAGGAAGAGTTTACTCTACATTCTTGTCCTGCGGGAAAAACAACCATGTATCATCAGCTGCTCGTGTGGTTAGTTTTTTGTGTGGTTCTCTGGTGTGTCGGATGAGATGAATATGTGCCACCGCACGGAACTGCAAGGTTCTGAGAGGTGAACGTCACCGCATACATACAATATTACGCGCAACACATCAGGTAAACTTCATTAGATTATGCCTATCTCGCCAGCTCCTCCTCTTTTTCTTCTTCTGCTGTTTCTTCTTCTACTTCTGTTGTTTTGAATGACACATGGAAACCGAGTACATCACAGCCCCCGCTATTCCATTGTCAACCTTAGTTTTAAGTCAGTGGTGTCAGTTTCTGACTCAGTTGTGTTCTTACCACTACATGGATCGAACGGAAACGAGCCGAGACCACCCCTTTTCGGTGATCTCGGCTCGCTTGTTTTATTCTGAATCCGGGAGCAATTAGTGTTCACACATGCACAAACAAACTGGTTTTTGGGATTAAATGCTCCCTGTTCCAGACCAACTGCTCAGGTGTCAATACAGTCTAATCATCAACTCAAATTTCAGTGCTGATCGTAAAACCAGTAGCTCTGTGAGCTGCTGCCTTTTATGAACAATGTTCATTTGTTTTATATTTTTATATCTAAGGGTCTGCTCTTGATGGTCGCACTGCCTTTATGTGTTGCCCTTTCATTGTTTACGTCATGGAACGGGTGTCAACAAAGGCAGACAGTAACCTTTGTGGTCAGCTTCTGGAGGAATCACTGTGGTCCTTCTGATTGCAGGAACTGCAAGAACATTTCAGTTTTGACTCTTGCTTTACCCAGTGTCACGTTGTTCTTGGATGTTTCTGAAAGTTTGATGCCTTTACATGCTTCACCCTCATCGATGTACATTTGTGTTGAATTTATCGTTACTCTTGCATCCCCAGGAGCCTTTGAGGACACATCATTCGCCTCCCTGGCTGAGCTGGTGAGTGAGAATACACTGAAAGCAGTGAAGGAGATGGGCTTTGAACACATGACTGAGGTCCAGCACAAAACTATACGACCTCTGCTGCAGGGCAGGTAAGGCATCATTTATTGTTTTGAAACTGAGATTATTCTTCAACACAAGCCAACACAGACTGTGTATTCACAGCACATTTTTGAAATTTCACATTCCAAAATGTGTATGGAAATGCCAAATTTTTAATAAATTTCAGTTATTTTTCCTAGAAATGGTTCAACATTTTTCACAAAATAGTAAATGTGTCCATGGGAAATGGAGACGCCTCTCCCCAAAAATTAATTCTCATAGTAGACATTTCATTCACATTGAACAGCTGTTTGCAATTTCTTCCCAGGTATTTGCATTAAATGTGAAAATATGGTTTGTAATTCAGATGAGGAGATGAAGTTATCCCTCTGTGAAAAAACTAGATGTAAATCATCAATAAATTACTCAACTTGTACTGTATTATATTTCAGTGTAAAGTAGCCTGTAGCATCACCTTACATTATACAATTGAGTTTATTCACTTCAAACCAGTTTATAAAGGACATAATTCACATTTTATCTCTTTCAAAACGTGTGATTCCAGTAGGCTTGACGTTCTACAGAAACAGGGTCATTAGCACAGTATTTAGACATGGTAACCTTATTTCAGCAATTATCTTAGTAATTGCCCAAGCAGAATAAAATGCCTCATGTAACCACATTAGTCACAACCTTTTGTAAAGTTGGCAGTTTGAGCACTTCAAATATTACCACATAATAACCATAAACCATTTTTCTCTTATTGAAATTTCTGTGTATATTTAGTCACATTAGATGACATGACTTTACAGGAGTTACTGAAACGAGCAAACAAAACTGGTCTGCAATTCATACAACTTTTTGGAGACCTTTGAATGTGTTTTTTTTTCGGTCGCTGCAGGGATGTCCTGGCCGCTGCAAAGACGGGAAGTGGTAAAACCTTGGCCTTCCTAATCCCGTGTATAGAGCTCATCTATAAACTCAAATTCATGCCCAGGAACGGTGAGTTCTTCACATGCTTTATGAATTTACTGTCTCATTTCACGTCATCGGCTACTAAAGACAAAAAATATTCTGGTCTTCACTGCAGATATACTCTCCCTGGCCTCTTTATTAAGTAATGGTTAGATTTACAGGACTTTGAACATGACATGGTTATTGGTGGGTTTGTACAATCGACTGAACAAGAGAAAATATCCAGTGGGTGAAATTACCTCGTTAAGATCGGAGGATAATGCTTGGGCTGGTTTGAGCTGATGAAACGGCAACAGTAACTCAAATGACCACAGGTTACAACTGACCATGGCCAGGTTTTTATGACCACAGTGTACCATATTTTTCGGACCATAAGGCGCACCGGATTATAAGGCACAATATCAATAAACGATCTATTTATGATCTTTTTCCATACATGAAGCACACCAGATTATAAGGCGCATTAAGCGACGCAAAAATAAGATAAGTCGAACTCTTTTTAACTCATTCACAATAACTCAACATTGTTCAGTTGTAACACATAAAATACAAAACAATACACTCACTTTTTGGGTTTGTTCCTCTTCCGCGGGGCCATCGGGTTCTTCATCTTCGGTGTCTGGGTTTGGCGGGTTGGGTGTCGGGCGGGCCCGGATCCTTCTGGTCGTTGTCCGGGTCAGTCGTGTTGCTGTTGCTTGGCTGTTTGGTGGTGGTTCCAGCTTTCGTGGGGGCTCGGACGGTGCTTGAGGCAGGTGCCTCCGGGGTCCATTGGCAGGTGGTGGCGTGGCTCACCCGGCATTGCCTCCCTGTCTTGGTGGGTGTGTCTTCACCTTCTGTCATCCGGTGCTCCCACGTGGCTCATGGTTTGGCTTTGGGCGGCCGTACCATTGATTCATTCATGTTGAATTCTCTCGCAGCTGCTCTATTCCCATGGTTGAAATCCACTTCGTAAGCATGTCTCAGTGTCGCTTCGTACCGGTATCACTCCACGAGGCTCCTGATTACGTAAGGCTCCTGCAAGTGGTGTGGCTTTGTAACTTACCAAAGTCATACTAAAACATTTTAACAGATTTTTGAGTGCCATGTACTACATAAAATCGGTTCTAGGTCAGAAAGCACAACCAGAATTAATCCATACATTAGGCACACTGCATTGTAAGGCACACTGTCGATTTTTGAGGAAATTACAGGACTTTAAGTGCACCTTATGGTCCAAAAAATACGGTACTTTCTCATGATAGCTAGGAGGTCTAACCCAGTAGTAGCAAGGTGGACCCAAGGGGCAATGACCGGGGCTGTGCAGTGAGGCCAATGTGGAAGTAACTTTAAGTTGTAATACCACCGCTTGGCCACTGGGGGGCCGATCGTCCAGCTCAAATAGGCTTTTTTTCCCATACATACACGTGATTTTATCTGAAAATACTAAGTCAATACATTTTTTTTCATGAGTCATCATGGTCTCAAACATTTTATTTGGATCCTCTAATAAGTAATGTGATGATCCATATTTAACTCTTTGCTCCGTTATTGAGATATTACAGCAAATAATCCAACAAATCACTGCCGTGCTGGGATTTGATTGACATGTCGCTATAGCAACAGCTCACTATTGAAGTCGGACCAATTCAGACCTTTTGTATCTTGTATTTATTCAATATGGACATGGTTATAAATGATATACACTCAACTGCAGCTGTGGGTAAGTGTTTACACTAACAACATGTCATATGACCACGTTTGACACTGCGCGGTGAAGTTTTACCACATCAGTAAGTTTACAACTTAAAGTTACTTCCACATGGGCCTCACTGAGCAGACCTGATCAGTGGCACTGAGAGACACGCAGCGACAGCCCCAGCCCTGGAAAATTACCCCAAAGTTCCTGCTGTGGAAATGTGCACATATTACCATTTGATCTTCCATGCCATGAAGTTGGTCCCCCTTTGAATTTTGCTGGGGTCGGGGGTGGGGCATATTGCTTGTTAAATAATATATTAAAACCACAAATAAGTGTCTGCTTTCACTCAGGATTAAAATTCAGCCTTTAAACTTCAGTAAAATTGATGATTACTGTGATAATTACATCAGTTGGTACAGGAGGTTTTTTTTCTATCATAAGCACATATTTGGATGTATTTTTGAGCTTCAATAGTGTTCCTCCTGCATTCTTCATAACTCTACGTGTATCCTGTCTAACTTTAAGCACCACTTTTTCAGGTACTGGTGTTGTGATTCTTTCTCCCACACGCGAGTTGGCTATGCAGACATATGGCGTGATGAAGGAGCTGATGATGCACCATGTGCACACCTATGGTCTGATCATGGGGGGCAGTAACCGCTCCGCTGAGGCACAGAAACTGGCCAATGGTGTGAACATCGTGGTGGCCACGCCAGGTCGACTGCTGGACCACCTCCAGGTATCCAGAGAGTCCTGACTCTGTTCAAAGTGAAACAAATGTGGTAAAGAGGGTTTTAATTGTCATGATATTTTGTTTGTGTTCAGAATACACCAGGGTTCATGTTCAAAAACCTGCAGTGTCTGATCATTGACGAAGCAGATCGTATCTTGGAGGTGGGCTTCGAAGAGGAGCTGAAGCAGATCATCAAACTGCTGCCAAGTATGTATCTGTCACACTCACTTCTCCAACTCTCACCTCTTTCATTAAATTAGTTTTGAAAATTTTCATAAAAGGCTCCTTCAGAAACTTGCAGTTGTATTTCTAGAGTGAGAACATTAAAACAGATTCACACAGCAGAGAAGCTCTGTAGAATCTGTTTTCCTGCCGTCTGTCTAAACAGATTATAATGAAACTGTAAAATCAGAAAGCTGTGGTCATGCGCAGCATTTTGTTCGCATGTGTTGGCTAGCTACTTAAGAACTATAGAAGTTCAAAATCACTATAGTTCTGTTGTAAAGGAAGTAGTGTTGGGTTGTTAGTTTTTGTGTTTTGTCAGTCTGGTCTGATGTCAGCGTAATCTGATGTGATTTCATTCAAACTTCTGATAACAGATTCTGCGGAATTAAAAAGTGACATTCAACATCAGTAAGCTGAGCACAGATGGTCGTGGGGAAAAGTCCATCAGAATTTGATTACCATACTGAAACAGACTAAAGGCCCATTTATGCTGTACACTAAGTCCACATATTCATGTAGAGGGGTCGTTCCCTCTGGTGTCAGCGTACATTACTTTACAAGTTTGGTACGTTTTCGAGGGGCTTATGGATCCGTCCTCAACGTAGAAAACGGTGCAGTGCCGCTGGAAATTGTGAGGGCGCTCTAGCACAGTACAGCTAATGTGGTGGAAGAATAGAAGAACAGAAGGCAACATGAATATCGAAAGATTAACAGAAATGGCAGTGCAAGTGGCACGGAATCCCACCCCCCAGTGATTTTATGGTTGTGTCGTCTAAGTTCCTGATAGTTCATGTACATTGGTCTGTGTTGCCCGTTCATGGCCCTCATCGTGAAACGGGTGCCAGAAAAGGCAGACAGTGACTCCCGTGGTCGTCATTGGTGGGACTCGTTGTGATCCCTCTGAGTCGAGCAACTTCAAGGACATTGCAGCTGCGGTCACATGCTCTGATGCAGAGCTGGGTGACGAGGCCACAAATGTTCTCATGACAAACGTGTTCTTACTGGTTGGTAAATGTCAAATCACTCTCATTTCTTTAGTGAAAGCTGATGAAACCAGACACTTATTTAAGAGTTAAACTCAGGGTAGATGTAAACAAAGTACAAGATGAAAAGACAAAAACATGGCTTACTCTGGATTTGTTTTCATTTAATGTTGCAAAAGCCACCATAAAATCTGCATTTTTATCTTTACAGACACAATAAATCATTTTATACCTTGAGATTACCGATGTGTCGACCGGTGCAGGTTTTTCTGGTCATTTTTTTGTGCTTCAGTCTGCACTAGGGAGCTCTGATTAACCTGCATATTTTCTGTGTAATTTGGCACTCGACTGATATAACCGTAGAGTCGTCTTTCTTTGAGGATCCTCACTTGCATGTCTTAGCTCCTTCAGTCACAAGACATTGTTCTCATCTAAAACCTGCTCTCGAAATGATTGTGTGTTAATTCAGTCTGGGGGTTTTTTGTTTTTGCAGAGAAGCGCCAGACCATGCTGTTTTCAGCCACTCAGACACGTAAGGTCGAGGATTTGGCTCGAATCTCCCTGAAGAAGGAGCCTCTGTACGTCGGAGTCGATGACAACAAAGATAAAGCGACTGTGGATGGTTTGGAGCAGGTCGCGTACATGTTTTGATGCTAAAGTTTAGTCTCTGACGTCTGTGTCGTATTGTGTGTTTTGCTGTGGAACAAACTGAACAATGCGACGTATTTTGTCAAAGCTCTTAAAACTGAGCAACAAACACAGATGTTCAAATGCAAAGCAAATACTGAAGAAGCGATGGACAAAATGATCAGAAATGAAAAAACATTCACTGTTGCTAAAAAAAAATAGCAACGTAAATTGTTTTATTAGGGAGGACAAATGTACATTTTATTAGTATAGAGTGGGACGTGTCCACTCATCCCTTCCTGATAGCTACACCTTTGACCTGTAGGGGTCAAAGGTGGCCTCTTTCACCCTCGTCTGGTTTTCGGGTCAAATTGACCCTTTGTCATATATTTGTAAAGAGAAGCTGTGTCATGTGGAAGCGCCAGGGAGTAGAATCAGTACTCGAGTAAAATGAAGGAAAAGTACTCATAAATGAAAGTACCTGAGGTAGTGAGTAACTTTATATCACAGAACAGATTCATTTAATTTTTTGGGGGTGATTTGTATAGTTTTGTGGCTTATTTTATTCCTTTCTTTAACCTTTTTTTGCTCTGTTTGTTTGTCATATTGCTCATTTGTGCTCATTTACTTGATTTATTTTTTTCTGTTTGCGTATTTTTTGGTTCATTTTGTTGCTTTTGCAAGATGTCTGTCTCGTTTTTCCTTCGCATTTGTTCATTTTCTTGGTTATTTTTTGTTCAACTTTATTCATTTTGTGGATAGTTTTGCTTCTTTTTGTACAGTTTTGTTGATTATTGTTTCATTTTCTGAATTGTTTTGCTCATTTTCTTGGTTATTTCTGTTCACTATGAAAATTTTTAAGTATTGTTTGTTTTGGTGATGATTTTGTTCCTCTTTTTCTGAATGACACATATTCTCTTTACAAATATATGACACAGGGTGAATTTGACCCAAATACCATCAGGGTTAATCATCTGATACATGATTGAAGTTTTCCACCATTAAAGTTTGACCAGGTGAAACATATGCACTTTGAAATCCCGCGTTTGCACAGTTCTGCTGATGCCATTTGTGTTCAGAGGTTTTCAGAACTGTGAATTTGAATATCTGTGTGAAGCCAGCCGCACATAGAGAAACGCGACTGATCTCAACTCTGAGTTGGGTTGGGATCAGTCATGAAGGAACCTGCAGCTGCAGACTGACACCACGAGGGACGCCTGGGAACTGGTGCCATCTATTGACAGTAAACATTGATTGCGTTGTGACTGGTTGAGACACATGTCCACCTATGATAAAAGTCGCCAAGTTGGAGTCGTGATGGCCGCACATCGCCAAGACTGAGTCCTGGCGATTCAACATGTTGAATCAGCACAATTTCTGTCAGGACGTCGTCAAGACTGAAAAGTCTTGGTCAGGATTCACCGCACATCAAGTCAATTTCCAGTTGAGACGAGTTGCGTTTCTCTCTGCGCGGCCGGCTTAAGGCTAGTCTTAGTATGTTTAGTCATGTTGTTAACGGGTGGGTTCTACTTTTTAGAATTCAGTTTTTGTTTGGATAAAATGAAGAGCAACTGTAATCTGACAGGAAGCATGTCTGTTGTGCTTCAGGGCTACGTCGTCTGCCCTTCAGAAAAACGCTTCCTGCTTCTCTTCACCTTCCTGAAGAAAAATCGCAAGAAGAAGCTGATGGTTTTCTTCTCCTCCTGCATGTCCGTGAAATTTCACTATGAGCTACTCAACTACATTGACCTGCCCGTCATGGCCATTCACGTAAGACTGACGTCCCAGAATCCTTCATTCAGTTACGTTCCTCTGTAGACTCGTCTAACGAGTCTCCTCTTGTGTCACCGTGTCTCCAGGGAAAGCAGAAGCAGACCAAACGTACAACCACCTTCTTCCAGTTCTGCAACGCTGACTCGGGCATCCTGCTGTGCACGGATGTGGCCGCCAGAGGGCTCGACATCCCCGAGGTCGACTGGATCGTTCAGTATGATCCCCCGGACGACCCCAAGGTCCGGTCGCTGCGTCATATTTACAGTTTCATGTTTGAAGGATCATCATCAGTTATTGAACGTCTTTGCTTTCAGTGGTGTTTGTACATTTAGTTTGGTCAAAATGAAGGCTGTAATGCTTCCTCAACAGGAGTACATTCACAGAGTGGGCAGAACAGCTCGAGGACTCCACGGCAAAGGCCACGCGCTCCTCATCCTCCGACCACAGGAACTCGGCTTCTTGCGATTTCTCAAGCAGGCCAAGGTAACACCTGGAAGCGGTTAGAAATACAGTTTGGTTCTGTTTGTGCACTTATCAGTTCATCGTGGTATGTTTAATGTATCGTTTGTTGTTTAGGTTCCACTGAGTGAGTTTGAGTTTTCCTGGAGTAAGATTTCTGATATCCAGTCCCAGGTAAAAATAAATAAATAGAATCAAGCCTGTTTTTGTCAGTGACTGTATATACATGCACAAAATGTTGAATTGAAAACTGCTCCAGGTGACGGCGTCCTGAATATGATAATGTCATGAGCTGCGGATGTTCTGTATTGTTTAAGAGCTTTTTGTTTACTATATACCAGTCAAAAGTTTGAGGCCAGCTCAGATTTCTTAATATATATATATATATATATATTTTTATATATATATATATATATGCATATGCAAATACTTTTTTTTCATGCAAATAAAAAAAACAATATTT
>JAQQAE010009462.1:0-14595 GCA_029823295.1 Pseudamia nigra
CAGGTTTTCTCCAATCTGCTTTAGTGACTGGTTGGAAAGAAAACCTGCAGGGTCTTGGCCCTCCATGGTACAAGTTTGACACCTGTGGACTAGAGGTAACCAAGAAAGTTGACTCAACTCACAAACAATATCAAGAATTAGGGCACACTTCAGGCATGCTGCACAATACAATTCAACTGTATTTGTGTAGTGCCAGTCATAATACAAGATCATCTCCAGGTGCTTCACAATTCAAGGCAAAAGTCTCAAAGCATTTGCAGAGAGAAAACCCAACAGGACCTCCGCGAGGAAACTTGTGGTGACCAGAGGTGGATGGGATGTCCTTTAGCCTAATAGAAAAACCTCCGTCAGAACCAAGGAACTGGGTAGGAGGATGTCTGCCTTTACGGGTTGCACTTAGTGGACAGAGAACAGACAAAAGGAAAAAGAAACAGAACATCAGAGGTAATCTGGTTGGTCCAAGAGGGGTTGAATAGCACCTGTCTTTCGTTTGAGGAGTGTTGTCACAAGTAGACTCCTGTCCTGCATATTGACTATTATCGTTTGCAGTTTTTTTATTTTTTTTTACCACTAACTTACTGGTCACACAGACAATTGTGATCTTAAACAGTTCCAAGTGATTCTCCTCGGTGATTTTACAGCTGTGGTTTTGGTGAAGTTGTGATGTCACCCATTGGTGGTAGACTGACGGTAACCACAACTTTGGCACTTGTCAGAATAGGTGAAAAAATGAAGCTAGTGTAACCCCCAAGGCATTCATCGGACAACCTCCCAATGCATGTATAATCAATGCAGGCAACATCAAAACTAATGACAGTGACCTTTTGCAGCTGTAGCTTGATTCTCTGTGGTCTTCGGTATGCTGTCCCATTTTTGTGCATGTGGTGATAGTGAAATAGTCCACAATAACACACTAAATGATAGAATCCAACAGCATCTAAGCCTTGTCAAAACTATGGACTGTATGCAAAGATGGACATACCCCTCGCTGTGTCAAAAAATGAGGCCAAAATACTCGGGTCATGGGAGCTGCCCTGTTGCTTGTAAGGTTTTTACAAAAAAGAAGAAACGGGTTTGGTAGCATTAGCTCAGAGAGACACCCTAGTTAAACAAAGAATACATGACCCACCCGACTGACTGAACATGTCTGGTAATTATAGCACAGTCTTGGCAACAAACAATGACCAGAAAATCAACAAGACTGAAGATTAACTCCCATACTGTGTAGACGCTGCAGGGTTGGATAGGGTGCAGAGTAAATAATCTGTATTTGATGCTGCTCCGGGTGCTTACTAATGATTATCTTGCATCATCATCATCATCATAAGCATTATGGAGCCAAATAATCATCTTCCACTGCATATTCCTTATAGTCTGATTTTCTCAGTATTGCTTGTATCTTTTCTGTTGGATTGTCTGAGTTAATAATTGACACAATCGTTGTTTACATTGTGTATGTTTAATGCAAAGTGCATTGTGTTTATATCTGATGAAGCTGTGGATGAAGAACACTCATCTTACATAAGAGATGAATACTCTGTATGTGCAGCCAATCAGAGCACATCATGCCTCAGTGCTTTATGCTGCTTGCCCTGTTGTACATGATTGCTAATGAGGTTTGCACAAACAACATGCTGCTTCTTTACCATTGCCCCACATAAATAATACGACATGAATAATGCACTGCTCGTGATGATGTAATGCATAAAACTATCATGTGGAGGCATGAAATTAAAGAGCAAGGAGGAGAAGAATGCTCTCTGTGATATGATGTGTCCTTAGTCAATTTTTACAGCTCTTCTGCTACTGATGCACAAAGGTTTACAGACATACAACCACCAAAAAAAGCAGCAAGTACCTTTTTTATTGCTGTAAAATTGTAAAAAGCCCAGGCTCTGAAATGTTTCAGGACATTTCTAGCAGCTCTTTGCACGTAAACTGATCTGAACTTCAAAACATCAACATTGTTTTAAGACAATGTAATGTTATACCACTGTAAATTCACATCAAATCAAAAACAATAGACTGAGTCTTCAAGCAGTTCATCCATCCATCTGTCATCTTCTGCTTATCCTGGTCAGGGTCGTTGGAACAGCAGCCTGAGCAGAGAAGCCCAGACTTCCCTCTCCCCAGCCACCTCCTTCAGCTCTTCTGGGGGGTCCTCCAGGTGTTCCCAGGCAATCCGAGGGACCCTCCAGTCTGTCCTGGGTCTACCCTAGGGCCTCCTCATAGTTGGAGCCAGTTTTGGCAACCGGGGATTGAATCACCCAGGCCCCGGCCTTCGGCTGCCACTCAACCCACACAGCACCGGACCCTTATGACCCTTCCTGCAGGTGTAGTCATAAGGGTCTTCTGAATCACTTAGTTTGACCTGTCACCCAGGAACAATTTGCCTTGGGAGACCCTACCAGGGGGGAATTGTCCCCAACAACATAGCTCGTAGGATCACTCAAGCACATAATCCCCTCCACCATAATAAGGTGGCAATTCAAGGAGGTTTCAAGCAGTTCAAATCCTATGAATAGCTGCCATTTTTATATCAACACAATACTGTTCAAATAATGCTCATGAGGGTGTGGTACCACAGTGTGTTCAACACTGCTTTTATGCAGACAGAGGCGGTTTTACTTGAGACACCTCTAGGAATTAGGTGTTTCAAGTCTTGATCAACCTTCATCGGTGCAGAACAGCTTTAAGTTGTTAACTCATGTCTTGTTCCCTGATAAAGGATCATTTGTATAATTCTGAAATGTACAGTACATTACTTTTTCAGTTTTGGGTAAACTTAATTTTAATTCAGCACTTACCTTTGTACCATCCATTCATCCATCTTCTACCGCTTTTCCGGGATCGGGTCACAGGGGCAGCAGCTTGAGCAGGGAAGCCCAGACTTCTCTCTCCCCGGCTGCTGTGTCCAGGTCTTTTGGGGGGATTCCGAGGCATTCCAAGGCCAGCTGAGAGACATAGTCCCTCCAGCGTGTCCTGGGTCATCCCCAAGGTCTCCTCCCAGTGGGACATGTCCTGAGCACCTCACCAGGGATGTTCCCAGGAGGCATCTGGACCTGATGTCCAAGCCACCTCATCTGACTCCTCTCGACGTGGAGGAGCAGTGGCTCTACTATGACCCCCTCCTGCATGACTGGACTTCTTACCCTATCTCTAAGGGAGAGCCCAAACACCCTTTGTACCATTTCGAAATAGTCATTGGACTTGAACTGCTTAAATTTCAGTAAAAACTGGAAACATTGGGTGTTCTAATAGTTTTGACCCGTAATGTATACAGATTAAAGGCTTGGAAAATAATAATTCTTATACAAATACTGTGTAAAAAAAATTTGCTCCTAATGTTATATTGTTCCTTTTGGGTTTTTTCTTGCCTGAAGTTAAAATCACTACGTTCTTGTGTCGCATTAATTCGATGGATCACGGGCTTGCACACGAAGCCTAACAAAACACATTTCAAAGTTTCTTAAAGCTTTTTTGGTTAAAGGACACAGAATGAGGTTGCTGGAGGAGATGATCAGGCAAATTCAGAATCGATGTTGCCTCCTTTGGATCATATCTACCACTAGCGAACTGTACCACTTATATGTAGTATACAAGGTCACTCCCAAAATACGTACTGTCACTGCCAGCAGCCTAATGTGTGTCAAAAATAGACTAAATATTGGCAATTGGCAATAACTGGAAAATGTTCAATCTCTGAAGAAATGGCGTGGGATTGCTGAGTCAAAATAGTTGAACTTGCTGGAAAAGTGCAAGAGTTAAATTAATTATTCGGTGGAGTAGTAATCTAAGGATCAAAGCACTGACGTTGTCATGGTAACCACACATTCCGTTAGAGTTGTCATTCATTTCCTATGGGAAAAAATTGTCAAAAAAGCTTATTATTTAAAAATGGTAAAGGTTAGAATTATGAAAAGCAATATCAGAGATGTCCTGAATAAGATGAACAGTGTGAAGTTTGAATGGTTTGAATCACACCAAAAAATGTAGGAGTAGTTACATGACAAAAAATGTACGGAAGTAGAAGAAGAATATTAAAGAGTGAAGACAACAACAGTGGGATTGCTGTATGACTCAGCACTCCCACTAATTACTCTGATCCAAAATAGACTTAGATGTCACGTATGAGTGGAGCCCAAGTGGATTAAATGAAACGGTGAAGGCCCTTAATTACGTGCGAATATTGATGTCTGGTTCATCTAAAAAGTGAGTTATATAAAAATTTCCCATGCAGTGTCACAGAAGTGGAAATCAACTATAGAGACAAACCCATGGTTTGTACCAGGCTGTATATATGATTATTTGTGCTCTGAAGTTGGACATTTGCACATGGGATTCTATCGGGATCGGCTCACACGTTAAGCTAGACCCCAGTGGACACTGAGAGTACTGCAGTTTTTGATACTTGTGGACAGAGGCTGCCATTTGGTACCACAGTGTCTCTGTACAATGAGTACGAGAGCTGGCTCATTAAAACTGGACTTGGTTGTATTAATTGTCCGTTGATAGAGATCAGTTTTATTAGGACAGATAGGATCAGTAACAGTTTCTTCTCTATTTGTGCTGGAGTCAAAAGAAGTACAGACGCCTGAAACCTCTTTTTTTATGTCACAATTTTATGTTGTCGGGTTATAGGTTCTGTGGATTAATGCATCAAACATCTAATTGTGTTGACAGAAAGTATTGACAGGTTTGAAGTAGTGATCGACCGATATGGGTTTTTCAGGGCCGATACCGATTATTAGTAGCTAAAGAGGCCGATAACTGATATTTGGAGGAGATATTCATTTGCAGTAAAAGTGTAAAAAATTGGCGTAAAAATGTTGAATAATACAAACACTTAACTTGGTTTAAATGCCTAAACCATGTTTATTTAACCAAACAAATAGAAAATAAATGCAGTAGTTCCAGAAGTGCATGGATCCTAGATTCACAAGTTATTGTAGTAGTCATGAGCTGTAGAGTTTGTCAGGTGACTTTCACGCAAACAGACACTCTTCTCCAAATTACATACGTCAACCCATTGCTAATACATAGTCTGCTGAGTGTTTACAGCCAGACCGGATAACTAACGTTATGGTATAAACTAATCAGTGTCGACCTTAGCGTGTTTCATAACAAGAAAACAAGAGTGAACTGAGTTTACGTGCTCTCTCTTAACCACACACACATGCTTTTACTATCACTGACTGTTTATCGATTTATTATCAACACCTTTTTTCAAGTAATTCACAGACATGTCGGGACGTACGTAAGCGGTACGGGAGGTACATTAGTGGCAGCTAATGTTTACTCTGCTCTGTTCTGATGCACACTCTAACATTAGTAGACATAGAGCACTGGGATGTTTATTACAATTTTGGGCGTTTTCTGCGTTTACCTTCGGCACATGTTTGCGTTCTCCAGAGCTTGTCCACATGAGAAGATGCTACCTATCTGCCGTGTGTGTGTGTGAGGACTCACACACGATAACACACTGGTTTGTTTTAACCAATCAGATGGCGCCGTGGGCAGAACAATGGTGAGACAGAAGTGGGAGGAGAGAGGGAGAGGGGCGGCTGAGCCGAAATAACCAAATATCGGCGCTGATAATCAGCCCGGCCGATTATCAGTCAACTTCTAGTTTGAAGTGTATTTCATCATTGTATTTCATCATTACCACAGAGTGTTTTTATAGGATTACATCTTTTTTCTTTTGATGCTGTAAATCACTTTTGTCGCAAAATTGAGTTTAGCTGTTAGCTAAGAAATTAACAAAATGAGGTGAGATGTAATAAAACATGCAACAAGGGATTATGAGAATATTAAATGAAATGAACACGCTATATCACCTGTAATTTTAGTGCATGTGCTCTTATTTTGAAGGACCACGCTCTACAGTCGAGGTGTTCAACCAGTGGTCCGTGACTCCCTGGTTGTCCCATTCAGTGATGATATGTGGCAGGTTCAAGTCTAACTACTGCAGAAGATTATCAGCTCATTGAGATGTCCACAGACTCTGTCAAGAAGCATCGGCATGCAAAAGCATGCAAAAGCAGTTTAGTGTTTTTATACCTTTTGGAAGTACATATCACTGTGAGAGTGGACTTTGCACACTGTCATACCTGAAGAATAAGTATAGGATAAGACTGGAGTCTGAGAATAATATGAGACTGCCCCGATCTGCCACTATACCACCAAGAACAGACAGACACCGTGCAATTCACCACGCCCACAAAATCACAGAATAGGTACAAAAGAACCCTATTCTCAACATCCCCTCCTTGAATTGCCACCTTATCGTGGTAGAGGGGTTTGCGTGCCTGACTGATCAGACAGACAGGTCAGACTAAGAGCAATTCAGAAGACCCTTATGACTATGCCTTCCTGTGGGCCCACCACCTGCAGGAAGGGTCATAAGGGTCCGAGGGTGTGTGGTTTGGGTGGCAGCCAAATGTGGGGACCTGGGTGGTCCAATCCCTGTGTACCAGCTCCACCTGGGAGGAAGGCCTGGGGCAGACCCAGGACATGCTATGTCTCTTGGCTGGGGAGCCTGGGGGTCCCCACAGAGGAGCTGGCAGAGGTGGCTGGGGAGAGGGAAGTCTGCATTCCTCTGCTTAAGCTGCTGCTCCTGCAACCCTGACCAGGACAAGCAGATGATGGATGGATGGATGGATGGATTGATGTATAATCTCAACATGTCGTCATACTGATCAGACAAAAGTTGCAAATGAGGCTAAACTCCACAAACTCTACAGAAAACATGAGGGTGATGGGAACAAACGTACTCTGATTCTGATGTCACTTTATTTAGTTAATGGAATCTCTTCATCCTTGGATCCTTAGCAGAACTACTACTGCTCCACCTGCACCTAAGTCTTACCCTTGTCATCTTAGCTTGAACAATTGCCTCAGCCATTTTCACCTCTGAACTCTGGACAGTGTCTCCAGACTCCAGTCATGACATGGTCTGCAGTTGCCCTTTTCCTGCATGTAGCACCCAGCAGGGAGGTTGTCTGTGTCAGATGCAGCCTCACATAACTAGAAACTCTCTGCTTGGATTAGGATGTGGGTACAGAGGAAGACTGATCTGTAGTGCTGGCTGTTTTTCTGTTGATATCGATATTGTGTGTTTATGGACTTGGTTCAATATCAACAATGGACTGGAAAGACAAACCCTGAGTGCAACAGGACAACACAATGACATATTTTTCTCCAACTGAGGAAATAGCATGTTGTCAGTTGGTGACTCAGACTGAAATATTTATCCATTTGTTTTTCATTGTACATATTTCATAGGCTTTATCCCTGTGCAGGAAATGCAGTGTGTAAACATATGTCCTGCAAGACAGTCAGTAGAAACAAATGGAATTCTCTAAAGTAACATGTCACAATTTAAAGTGTACTAATTGATTCCCATCATGCACTCGTTCATGCAGTGACGGAAAAAAGGGAAACGTTTACGTACTGACCATTTACATATGTCCATCCTTGTTACAAAAAAGCTGTATCTCCAAAGTGTCTGACGTGATTCACATTAGACTGAATCCTGTCAACTTTTGGAATATTTGGTGCTACTAATTGGAAACCCCCTCCTTGAATCACCACCTTATTGTAGTGGAGAGGTTTGCGTGCTTGAGTGATCCTAGGAGCTATGTTGTCAGGAGCAATTCGTGGATTCCCTGGTGGGGTTTCCGAAGGTAAACTGGTCCTAGGTGACAGGTCAGACTAAGAGCGATTCAGAAGACCCTTATGACTATGCCTTCCTGTGGGCCCACCACCTGCAGGAAAGTGCGCAAGGGCCTGTTCCTTTGTGGTTTAGCCGGCAGCCGAAGATGGGGGCCTGGGTGGTCCAATCCCTGATTGCCAAAACTAGCTCCATATGAGAGGAGGCCCTGGGGTGGATGTCTCTCATTTAGCCTGGGAACAGCTGGGGGACCCCCCAGAGGAGCTGGAGGAGGTGGCTGGGGAGAGGGAAGTCTGGGCTTCTCTGCTTAGGCTGCTGCCCCTGACCAGGATAAATGGAAGATGGATGGATGGAAAGACTTTAAAAAAATCACTTCAAATTCTGCCATCTGGTGGCCACCTTTTTTCATGGTTACCTTGTGATGGTGGACAATCAGACAATCTCTATTTGGAGCTGATATTCAACGGATGCCTGTGTAAAAAGAAAAAAAAAAACAAAAAAACAAAGAAAGCTGCTTTAACGTCTCTTTTCATGTAGTGGGGGTTGCAGAGTATGTGTGTCTCATCATTCATGTGCATGTCTCTGTGCTCAGAAGCCATGAGTTGTCGTGTGATCGGCACAGTGTCTCTCAAAGGGATACATTTGCTGTAGCAGCCACATAAAAGCCCAATATGTCAGCCGTTTGATCACGATGAATTTGGTGCTTGTATCACCATTTGGACTACAAAGAGATGCAGCAAGCATAGAGGATGGCACTGGTACAGTATGTAGGTACTGTACATTACATCATGTAAAATTGTCTTCAGAAGTTGCTGTGTGAAAGCAATGCAAACCAGACCAAATGTATGAAGTGTACAAAAAAAACTATTTTCAGTTAGACATTAGTTGGAGTTTCAGCAGCAAAAATTCCTTTACATTAGCCAGAAAGCTTGCAATAAACATCAAGCTCTGCAACTTAATTGATGTTTTTGTAATTAGATGCATGGGGACCTCCACATGAACATCACTCATGTGCATATTTACTTTTCTACACCTCTTTATCAATATGCATTAGGCTTGAAAGCTTGAGTGATTTCCAGCTGTACAATCAGCCACAAACTCGCTCCAAATGCATTGGATGATTGCATTTGGACAGAGGCAGCAACAGACCAGAGGCACAGCTGCTTTGGATTCAGCAGAGGTACCTGGAAAACGAGCAGACTGAGTTCATGATAAGAATATGTCACTATAATGTACACTTTTTACCTGTAGATGGAAAAAGCATGTTAATAACTGACTGTTTACAGAATGATTACAGTACAACTGATCAGCGAGGCAGATAATAAAAACAAAGATTACTGCAACAAAACAGGAGGCGTAATAAAACTAATGCAGGAGTCAATGAGAATTAAAATCCAAGAATACAAGACAAAAACTACCAAGCACAACAAAACAGGGGAGGCAATACCAATTAAAACGAAAAAATAGAAGGACGAGAGACTAACAACACACAACAACAACTAAAAGATAACAACTGAGTGGGACTCGACAGAAGCAAAATGACAAATTAAGCTGTTAAGTGAGAAATTAAAGCTACAGGAACTTTAAAAAAAGCATCAGAGGCCAATGCATACCCTGCACATCTGCACAGAGACAGGAATTATTCTGAATGAGCCTTGTCTGAAGTCATCTTATAACTTCATTTGGGTTTTATCACAGCCTTACGTCAACCAGATGATAGCAAATCATTTTCCAGCTATTTTGTGGCTAAGACTAGGTCTAGAACCCCCTCGGTTGCTGGGATATCATCAAAAAGGTACTGTATTGTGGATACCCCTCCTTGAATTGCCACCTTATCATAGTGGACAGGTCTGTGTGCCTGAGTGATCCTAGGAGCTATGTTGTTGGGGCAATTCATCCCTGGCAGGGTTTCCCAAGACAAACTTGTTCCAAGTGACAGGTCAGACTAAGAGTGAACCAGAAGACCCTTATGACTATGCCTTCCTGTGCGCCCACCACCTGCAGGAAGGGAAGGGCCCGGTGCTGTGTGGTTTGGGTGGCAGCTGAAGGCCGGGGCCTGAGTGGACCAACCCCCGATTGCCAAAACTGGCTCCAACTGGGAGGAGACCCTTGGGCAGGCCCAGGACAGACTGGAGGGACTGTCGTGGAACACCTGTGGGACTCCCCAGAGGAGCTGGAGGAGGTGGCTGGGGAGAGGGAAGTCTGGGCTTCTTTCCTCAAGCTGGTGCCCCTGTGGTCCAGACCAGGATAAGTGGAAGATGGATGGATGGATAATATTGTGAATATGAAGTCATAATATTCTGGATATTTTGAGACCAAAATTACTGCTGTAGCACCAATGGTTGTTAAGAAGACCTTAACCAATCCATGCCAAAAGTGAATCGCCTCCTGATATCCACCTGAGTGATGCTCACACCAAGCTTGGTGTGAGCCACCAATCCATCCAGGTGTTCTCAAATTATCCTCTGACCGTGGGGTTTGACCTATCTGCACGAAAAGTCGATCTTGCGAAATCCATCCATGAGGACCCAACATCCGACACTAACCACGCAATTAACCAGACAAAAAGCTGACACACAGTGGTTAAACAAAGCCACTAGAACATGCGGCCAAAATGACAAATGATTAAATTATACGTTTAATTCCAATACTGGCTGTAACAGATAGGTCTGCGCTCCCTTTTCCAGACTGGTCCCACATCTTAACCATTAAATGTGCATCTGTGTTATGTTGTATGTGTTTGCCAAAGACTTGGGTATAAGGGTACTGACAAACTAAAGTGTGTAGATGTGATTTCCCTTTGCTATTCCAATAACTATTCTTTTTGCTATTCCAATGACTCCACAAAGTGCTGTGGTTGTTCACTTTCATCAGAACAAATGCTCCACAGCTTTTAGATTACATCACAGACTTGATTCAAATGCAGTAGAGACAGATCTTTACAGCATGGGACCCTTAATGTATATCTTACTGAACATATTTCCTGAACATCTGCTCTCCGCAGGAGATGCGGCCTTTGTTTAAAACTCCACCTCTCCTTCACTTGCTGACATTTCAGATCTCACACAGCAGGTGAATTAATGCAACAGCAGGTCTGGTAGATGTGGCTACGACTTAAAATGCCCAGGGCAGTTCTGTGCGTCGACGCGTCAAAGAATACATGGTTACAGGCCAGTTAGCAGAGCGATCTGAGTGAGCTGTGAATAACAAATGCCCCTTGTGGACAGATGCGATGGCTAATGAACGGACAGACTCCACAGTAATCCACCGGGTGATGAAACAGAGGAAAGAGGTGAACTGGTGGTTAGGGGAACAGTGGCGTTCTCATCTCTTTTTATTCATTATATGCTGATTCATGTCATTTTGGATGGTTACATTTCTGCTGTATTTATAGTAGAAATGTCAGGGTTTTGTGTCGCTGAAGTAATTCTCTTCTCTGCTGTTTGTCAGAACAGCCTTAACACTTTGATAATCATCGTATGAAGGATGCTCAGCTGCTTTGAACCAGGATCCCTTATATTATATAAAGGTCAGGGATTAAAATGGGTACTACTCAAGTACATTTATTTTTCACGTTGTCATTTTGCAGAATACTTATTACTTCTACGCAGTTGTATTTGTTCACAGATCAACAAGACGAGCCGCAGTGAGTGAAATAATCAACAAAATACCAACAGAATAAACAAAAACGAACAAAATGATCAATGAAATATTAACAAAATTCGTTAAGAAAAAAACCACAAAGTAAGCAAAAGTGAGTAGAGGTCATTTACAAAATATCAAAAAATGAACAAAATATTAAAAAACCCAGTATGATTTTCTTTTTAAAAATAGGTGCATTAGAGAGGCCAAATCAAGGCAACTCCATCAAAACTATGTATGTGGTGATCAGAGACAGTAGCTCTCTTTGTATTCCTTTGAGCCGATTCGTGACTAGTTTTGTGTTCTGCTAGTGTCTTTGCCACCGGTGGTAGCATGAGTCAGGCCTTAACACGCGGAGAGCTGGACATGGCCATAGAATTCAATTCAAAGAACTTTATTTGTCCCCAAGGGGGACAAAGAAGGGTGTCAACTCAGCAGCAGGATAAGTATCTGCAGCTCTGTGCAAGAAGCAACAGGAGGAGAAATGCTAGAGCCCTCGACGCAACCTCCAGCAGGCTACAGGTGTGCATGTTTATGATCACACTGTCAGAACTCGACGTCTGCTAGTGAGACATTGTGCAGGTACCCTGGTATTCACCAGAGAACACCTGAACTGGTAGGCCTGCCGGTGGAGGTCAAGTGCATACAGGCATACATTACTGAGTCCCATTATTGTGATTAGATTACTGCAAGTCTGATGAGTTTGTGATTTCAATGGTTCACTTTTTGAACGATTTTGAATCCAGTTGTCAGTGGGTGGATGAATTTGGTTTCAGTCAGGACACTCTTTTCTGATTTACTCGTTTATTAAAGTGATTCGCATTTTATTTTGGTGGAGACGCTACTTGGGAGATTCTCTGGGACGATGTGGGAAAGCTTGACACAGATGCCCCACCCCGAAGAGCCTGAGGTACACAGTGCTGAGTGAACAGTACAGAATTTAATAAAACAAGTAATACGGATGCACAAATATCAGCAGAAAGACAAATGAAACAATGAGACAAAGTGGCTCAGTACAGGAAAAGGATGGGGCGGAGGAGAGTGGGCTTCAGCGCGTTCGTCAGCTGTGCAGGGTGCCAAGCAGGGGGCATGAATGACAGCTGCCCAGGATGCTTAACAGGGGGAGAACAGCAGGCAAGAAGCTGATTGGACAGAAAATAGGCTCGTGAACAGATTTCTGCACCTGCCTGAACTACAGCTGGGATTCATTTTGTTTTCCATAAATAACAATTTTTTAACTTGAATAAGTTTTCATCAAGTTGACGGTTTAAGCGTTCCTTTCATTTTTGTTGGAGCAGTGTGAGCATTTTGGCCTCAAGAAGCCCCCTTACACACATGTACCCTCCAAGCAAATGTCATTTTTGCATGATATCTGGATTATTAAATTAAGGACAAGGGGCAACGACTGGGGCTGTTCAGTGAGGCCAATGCAAAAGAAACTTTAAGTTGTAATACCACCACTTGGCCACTGGGGAACCGACTGTCTGACTTCCAAGAAGCTTTTTTCCATAGAGATACATGTGACTTCTATCTGAAAATACTAAGCGAATACATTTTTTCATGGGTCATCATGGTGTCAAACGTTTTATATGGACCCTCTAATAAGTAATGTGATGGTCCATCTTTAACTTTTTGCTTTGTTATTAAGAATATGACAGCAAATAATCCAACAAATCACTGCTGTGCTGGTGTTTGATTGACATGGTGTTATAGCAGCAGCTCAATTGGACTGATTCGGACCTTTGTATACCTTCTATTCATTCAATATGGGCATAGTTATGCATGAGATACCCATAGCTGCAGTCGAGTGTAAGTGTTTACACTAACAACACTGTAATATGACTTTGTTTGACACTGCGTGGTGAAGTTTCATGACATCAGTAAGCTAGCAGCTAATATTAGCTTCCCATGAGTTTACTGGCGTGAATGCTTCATAAGTCCCGCTGCCGTTCATCTAAATATGGTTACATGCTGTTTTCGGCTCAGAGATGCTGTCCAGGAAGTGACAACCCGGTTGACCTCAAAACGGCCCTTCAGAAAGTAATGGGTGACATCACTGTCACTTTGTCCAGTAATATACACAGTCTATGGTTAAGGCATACAGTATGATCAATAAGGAGCTGGCAGTGTGTGATCCTTGTTTCTGCATTTTGTTTTTCTTCAGAATCAGACGTGGTCTACAGGAACCGGGACGGTCACGTTCTCAAGTTCAACGCCATCTTAAATGAGACAGAAGTCCTACTGAGCAACAGCACATTTGTAAGTTTCTCTTTTCTAGTGTAACATCATTCAAGCATACTTTTGTAGAAACTCTCAAAATTCAAGCTATTTTTGGAGGAAAAAAGTGTTGTTTTTTTTCTCCCGGTTTGCCTTAGAAATTCTGAAATGTTCTTTCAACTTTCAAAATTCTGTTGGATTAAATCACTTTACAAACTGATTTTCCTCTTTTTTTGCATGTCAAATTTATGCTGTATTCTTTCACTGGAGGAAATGAAAACTTTCCAAATAAGTCACAGTATCAGGGGTGTGATTGGATCCTCAGAGGCTGCAGGATGTTGCTCAGTGCCAGCGGGATGTCTTCACTCCTTCACCTGCAGAATCAGAATATGATAATGTCCAGCTCAGGGTGGTGTCCCTGCAGTGGGAAAGTGTTTGCATTTTAAGGTCACTAAATCTCTTCACCTGAACTCACCTGAGCAAGAATTAGCAGGAAGGTCTTTAGAAAAATGACTTCAGATTATTATTTGTCTGCCACGGTGCAATGAAATCAGTGAACAGACAGTAAATTGCAACTCTAATTCTTGTCATGTGACCTTAAGGCTCCACCTTTTGGACAGTTTTCCACTTGGTTTTAAGCAGATATTGTTCCATGCTGTGTCATGCTTGTGGTTTTAATGGTTTCATAAGGGGATTAACTGAGGATATGAGCCCCTTTGGGAACTCATCAAGCTATGTAAAGAAAGTCAACCAGCAGATGTGGCCTTGCATTGACCATGCCACTGCTGCGACATCCCAAAATGACCAGTTGCACCAGCTGCACCATCCACAGACTGCTTGTTAGTTTTTCATATACAAGTAGTGCTCAGATGAAAAAACAGAGGAGCTCACCATAAAAACAACACCAGGATGAAATGCTTGGTATTCAGAGGATGAGTCTGGAAATAGTGCTTTTGTTTCTGCTGCTCAGCCTTCATTAGTGAGGGTCTGTTTATGAAAAGTGGCTGCAAGATAAAGCACAGTTAGAAAATAAGTAATTTTTAAGAAAGAGATTTGAGAGCTGA
>JAQQAE010009463.1:0-14594 GCA_029823295.1 Pseudamia nigra
TGTCGTGATGTCAAAATGATGTGATAATGTCTGGTAATTTAACTAATAATATTAACACGATGTCAAAACAATAAAAACAGTAACATGATGTCAAAATAAATTAAATGATCACACAATGAGTTTTTTACTATAATTAAATGAGATCATGTTTGTTTAGGACTTAAATATGCATTAGAATTAAGAAAAGAACACTGAAACGTGATGATGCATGTGCATATTATGATGATTGTTTTATTCCTCAGCTCTGTGTGTGCGTCGTTGCCCTTGGATACACGTCATCATGTGTTACCTGCACTTTGGCGTTGACGGAGTCGGGGACTTGGTATCGGAGGTCCCCAGCCGTGGAGTGAGACTTGGGCAGGAGGAATGGGTAAGACAGCGAGCGGTACTTTGGCTTCATGATCTGCAGAAAGAATTAGGGTGGAGAGAAGTGAATATACGTAGTGTCAAAAAAGGTGTAATGGAAAACGGTTTAAAAAGAACAGGGTAAAGCTGGTGCCGTGGAGAGTTGTTAGATGATGAGTTTTTTCCAGTCTCCCAGCCAGACGTTTACTATGACTCAGCGTGGTCAGCGCCTATTTTCTGCATTTGAAGTGAGAAACTCACAAGTAGAGCTCAGCATTACATTATTATGAACTGTGAGACGGACAAATGTTGGTGTGCCTTTTTGATTTTTTCTCTCTACAAGTCTCATGGCCACAGTTTCTTTCTTTCTTTCCTTCTATCTATCTATCTATGTATCCATCATCCATTATCCATCCATCCATCCGTCATCCATGCATCACCTATCTATCTATCGATCTATCCATTTATCCATCACCTATCATCCATCCATCCGTCATCCATCCATCCGTCATCCATTATCCAGGGCGAGACGGTGGTGCAGTGGGTAGCACTCTTTCCTCACATCCAGAAGGTTCGATTCCATCGCCGGGTGGCGGGGCCTCTACATGTCTGTGTAGGTTCTCCAGCTTCCTCCCACAACCTAAAACATGTACTAGGTGAATTGGCTTCTCTAAATTATCCACAGTTGTGAGTCGTTGTCTGTATAGTCATGAGGTCTCAGCCTCAAATTGTGAAGAGCCTTGAGATAATTGGTGATTATGATTGGTGCTATACAAATAAAATTGAATTGAATCTACCATCTATCAAGCATGAACTGTTCCATTTTCAAGAAAAATAGGTGTCAAATTTTCAGTACCTACCTAATCCAAGCATAACATAAGGCACAATTAACACACTTTGGCTTTGTTTTCCTGATGTTTTGAGTAAAATGAGCAGAAAAATAATAAAAAGAACAAAGTAGGGAGAATAAAAAATAGAAATGTAATAAAATGAACTGAATTAAAAGGGAATGGATGACAAAATAAGAAAAAAAAAACTAAGAATAGTGAACAAAACATAGAAGCAACTTGGAAAAAGTACAATCAAAAGGAACAAAAAGAAGCACAACATACAAAATAAACCTACACTAATAAAATAAGTAAGAAAGTGAAAAAAATGAAAAAAATGAGAAGCAGGCTGAAAGAAATGAATAAAATAATTAAGAAAATGCATCAAAATGAACAAAACACAATGTACCATTAAAAGAAGAATCAGAGGACTGAAATAAATTGAAACAAAAAGGAGAAAAATTAATAAAGTAATCAGATAAATAAACCAAAAATAACAAAACGCGAGGCAAGGTGACCAAAACAAAGAATATGATTAAGAAAATGACAAAAAAATGAGGAGATGATGAAAACTGACAAAAAAAATTACCAAAAATAAACAAAACGAGAAGCAAAATGAACACATTTTTAATTGCACAAAATGCTGGGAATTTTGAGGGATTTCTTCTTTTTAATCTTCCTTCTTATTAATATATGAAATGTTACAGTGCCTTAGTGAAGTTCCAGCGCTGAATAAAATGCCTGGCCACGTCTCGGGCTGCTCGGCCGTGGACCACCGAGGCGATGTCGTGCCAGGGCATTCTGGGAGTGGTGTACCTGTCGATGAAGTCTGCACCCGAGAGGAAAAGAAAACAGTTCAGAGTGTGCACACGGTGTAAATATGCCACAAAGGAAAACAAGAACAAAAATGTGATGAATGCATTATATTGTCGAGTCACCGCTCCCACATAAATCCCAAGCCTTAAAGTTTGTTAACTCATAGACATAAATTTACGTCTGTATCAAACCTTTTCAGTTCAAAACCCAAAAGAGAAATGTAGCATTTGCTTGAAAACAAACAGAAAAAAACTATTACATCTCCATTTTTACCATAAAGAAATTCACCTACATTTTCATTTTTATTCATTTTAATCTTTACATGAAAACTTTATAGACAATTTACAGCTGGAGTCATTTTGTTCATAAGCAGGAAATCCATAAAATGAACAAAATGATGGATATAATTCATGACATGACCAAAAATATTTAAAAATGAACAATAGAATCCACAAAATGAACAACATGGATTAAAAAATGAGCAAAATAACCCACATAATAAGCAAAAAATTTGAAAAAAATTAACAATATAATCCAAAAATGAACAACAATGAACAAAAAACCCCACATGATGAGCAAAAATATTTTTTTTAAAAATCACAAAATTATCCAAAAAATGAACACAGCTGTCCACTGTATCCTCAAACTCTCTGGGAAACATTGCTATTCTTCAGGGTATTTAATTTCTACAAAACTGGTATGACAGGAAAAGTCACAAGAGACGGCTTAAGCTGAAGTAAAGGACTGAGGATTTAAAAAATTTTGGACCTGGAGAGTAGGAAAATTGTCTCAGTGAGATTAAGACCTGAAACGCCCAAAGACAGGAAGTGTGTGTGTGGGGGTATGAGTTAGCGAGTCACACCATCAAAAGGTTTTTCCAGCTGGATCCAGTCCTTGTAGACGAAGTTGCAGTAGTCTTTTCCGTGCCAGAAGCGAGTGTTTCCCTGTAACTCTCCCACTCCGGTCTTCAGGCTTTTCACTGAACCACTCCCTGCACAACACAAAAAGATTCATACTAAATAATAAAGATACGTGTCAAAATTGAGCTGGGCGAGATGGTAAAAATGTGCATGTCAGTTGATGACAATAATGATTACAGTAAATGTCAAATTATTTTATTCAAGTTTAAAGACAGAGTGTTGAACTGAACATGACAAGAAGGAAAAGACGCAAAAATATATATATGTAAAAGAAGCAGAATGTAAAAGGATGAAATATTACAACTACACTTCTTGATGAAAATGAAAAACCTGGCTTTCATATTCAATCACAGTGATTGAAACGAGCACAATGTGCCTTCTTACAATGGATTAAATCAGAATCAGCATGATCAGCTACACTCCTAAGAAAAATCTTAAGACCAGAGGAAAAATAATAAGTACAGTGGGGCCCGTCATACGAATTTAATCCGTCCCGTCGTCGTGCTCGTGACACGAAAAACTCGTGAAACGGGACCAGAATACATGTAAAACCAATTAATCTGTTCTGAGACCCACAAAAACTCCCGTATAAAGTATGTATCACACACCCATACGTGCACATTTATTCATTATTATTATTTGAAAAGGAAGTTATGTTAATTATCTGAAAAGGGATGCATGAAATTAGTTCTAAAAATAATTTTAAAATGATTTACCTTGGAGACAGGAAAATGAGACCGATCGGACCTAGCCGCCAGGTGGAGGCACTTCGACTGGACGGTATTCTCTTGCTAAGTCGGTCACTCGTGTTTTAGGTCCCGTGATGAAAAAAAAACACAAAACTAAGCACTATTTCAGGTGGAAAAAGGCACAAATTTGGGCGTGAGCAGCTGGTTGTGAGCAGTACGGAGTACCGCAGAGCGCGCTCTCAGGACCTATTTTACTCGTAACCTGAGGTTTTGCCTGTGAGCCGGTGCAAAATTTTGCCCAACATCTTACTCGTATCATGAAAAAGTCGTATGTTGATGCGCTCGTATGATGGGATGCCACTGCACTTACCCTGGATTCTGTGCTGGTAGATTGTAACTAAAAAGAAGAAACAGAAGCAAGACACAAAAAATAGAGTACGCAATTCAATGGAAACTGCATCTAAACCCAAACCAGCTGATTAAAAGACAATAACTTCAAAAAGTCCAAATGTGTCCAAAAATCTGGCTTTTACATTTCATTTCACGCATTCACACAGTCATGACCTCCGGACGACAATGGCAAAAAGGATTGTTGAGACACACAAGCAAGGCCTCTTGAAACACATTGGACCCAAGTTGGACACAGTAGGAGGGTCATTTTAAACTTCTTAAAAGATCCTGAGGGAGGATCCAACATGCACAGGCCAGTCCTCGACCCAAACCATGGCCCTTACTGATGCTGATTGAAGCCCAATAACCTTAAGACGACAGCTGAGAGAGGTCTTAAAGAACAAAAAAAATGTCCTCAAAGGCTACGTCTCCTCCCATGCCTCAAACCTGACTGTTCACTTTGCAAGGGACACATGGGACATTGAAAGGTGGGAGAAAGTTTTACTCTGATAAGAAAAAATGTAACCTTGACAATCCTGATGTCTTCCAACGTTACTGACATGACAAAGAGATCTTACTGGAGATGTTTTCAACGTGGCACAGTGGAAGAAGGGCTTTTTCCTTCAATGGAACAATAGTCCCCTCCACAAATCGCCACTTTATCATGGTGGAGGGTTTTGTGTGCCTGAGTGATCCTAGGAGCTATATTGTCGGGGGCAATTCACCCCTGGTAGGGTCTCCCAAGGCAAATTGGTCCTAGGTGACAAGTCAGACTACGAGCGATTCAGAAGACCCTTATGATGATGCCTTCCTGTGGGCCCACCACCTGCAGGAAGGGTCATAAAGGTACGGTGCCGTGTGGTCTGGGTGGCAGCCGAAGGCGGAGGCCTCAGTGGTCCAATCCCCAGTTACCAAAACTAGCTCCAACTGGGAGGAGGGCCTAGGGTGGACCCAAAACACGCTGGAGGGACTATGTCTCTTGGCTGGGGGACTCCCTAAAGGAGCTGGAGGAGGTGGCTGCGGAGAGGGAAGTCTGGGCTTCTCTGCTTAGGCTGCTGCCAAGATGACCCTGACCAGGATTAGTGGAAGATGATGATGGATGGATTGAACAATAGGGTTTCAGGTTGTGCAGGGGCATAAAACGGCAGCTGGCTAAGTGGAGATGTTGCAGTGGGCGTCCCTCTTGACTGAGGTCCTCGTCTGTGTGGTGACGACTGAGTCTTTCAACAGGACGTTGCAGTTCACAACACCATCTCACGAAGGACTTCTTCCAGGAGAATAGCATCGCCCTTTTGGACCATCCTGCATGTTCCCCTGATCTAAATCCCATTAAGAACATGTGTGGACAGACCGCAAGGGAAGTTTACAAAAACGGACAGCAGTTCCAGACCGTGGATGCCCTTTGTGAAGCCGTCTTCACCACAGGGGGCAACGTTCCCACCAGCCTCCAGGAAACATTCACATCAAACATGTTCTAAGCAAAGTTTTGAAACAACTAACAAGAATGGTGGGGCTACGCACTACTGAGGACTTTTTGACACGTTTAGTTCTGTTTTTCACTTTTTAAGGATATGGTCTTAAACTTTTGATCAGTAACAGCCTGTATGACTTTAAACACAGTTTTCAAAAAGAATCACCTACTCTATATATTTTGTCTTCAAAGCTCCACTTCCAACCTGGCTATGATCCACTGGCAGGAAATGCAAACACCTGTAATTTCCCCCCAGTCTTGAAATTTTGATCAGGAGTGTATGACACAACACAAACGCTGGATCACAGTACATGTACTAACGCAGCAGCCGGACCTCATCCAGTCACACACACCCTGTTACAGCTCACACCCACCTGCACTGTCCACACTGCTGATGCTGTCGGCGTGCTGCAGAGTGTGTTTGTGCAGGTGTCTGTAGAGGCTGAAGCGAGCCTTCCTGCTGCGACCGATCCCCTTCAGCTTGGGTAAGTCCACCGTTTCGCTGGGTGGCGTCCCCCGTCCGTTACTCTGAGACACGCCGTCTGCTGAGGACACACCCTGAGTGGACGGAGTGCTGGTGAAGCCAGCCTGGTAAGACAAAACACACCAGGTAGAAATTCAGGAACATGATTCACAGTCCAGAGTTATTGTACATTTGAAATGCTTTTGATTGGTTTCACATTCCAGCGCCCATTTCTCACACTTGGATGATGGTCCTCATTAGAGCCAGTTTCATGATGGTGTGTGATGGAAATTATGAAAAATAAGGAAAGCCATATCAAGTGACAACCCGGTGAATCTGATTAGTGAATGCCATGAGTGTGCAAAGCTGTCATTAAAGCTAGATGTGGCGAAAATGTAAAACGTGATCGGGGTTATTTAACACCTTTTCAGTTTTCCTCAGTGTAGAGTAGAATGTTGAAAATAATAAAATAAAGAAAAAACATGAAAGGAGGTTGTGTAGGAGTATATGTGGGTTTGAATTTATGCATGCTTGTGTTTCCAATATGCTCTGTAAAACTGTGGGTATTTATGCACACACATTCACTTGAGGCTGCAGCCGTGGGTAAACACTTCACTACATCTTCCTCCCATTCGGTTGTGTGCATGTGAATGAAGATATTTTTGTTTTATTCTGCCCTTTCCCTCTTTGTCGTGTTCGTTGTAGTTCAGTCGTTTGTCATGAGGCCAGACCGCCCATAAATCTAACCGGTGGACGGGCCTTTATTAGTTCAGCATCTCATCGTGTGTGCCGGACCTGCTCCAGGGCCACCGAGCGCGTCACACTGCCGACATCCGTCAGCCGGTGCTCTCTGTCGTCCCAGCGCCCGTACGCCAAGTCAATCCCGCCCACGAACGCCACCGATTGGTCAATGACAACAATCTTCTCGTGATGCGCCCACAGATAGACAGAGGACGAGACGTGGTCTGGGTGGCGCATTACCTGGACCCCAAACAGACATGTCAACAGTACTGAAAACAGAGCCAGACAACTGGGTAATGTGGATGAAAATTAGTTATCTATATAGATAGATATCAGACATAAACAGAATGCTTGTGTGCAAAAAGCCATAGTGCTGTGACAGCACCGTCTTTTCCTGTTGAAAAGTTACCTTGATGTTGGGATGCAGGTGCATCAGAGTCCTCTTGCTGTAGCCTGAGTTGATGCCCAGGGCCAGTTCCACCTCTTTATACAACATGATGAAGATGCGCACGCCTTGTTGCTGTGGGCAAAGTCAGTTGTGGATGAGTAACATATTTACACAAGATGAGCACGAGTCAGTCTTCAAATAGTTATTTGGATTCAGCATTATGACTCATTTCTGACAAGGAAAGGGTAGAAGGTGTGGTGGAAATTACACGTTTAGTCAGTCCGCCTCAAAGAGGTTTGGTTTGGTTCAGGATCACATCAGATCTAAGAGGTATGGCTATTAAAAACAAGACAAACACTGGAATGAATTTTTTCAGCGTCTTTCTCCTTCAGTCTCCTCACACTGCTGCTTTCAGGTCTTCCACTGATCAAAGCAGTGCAGTAGGTCTTCAGACAGTCGTCTCAAAATGTGTTCCTGTCGAATAGGGTTTTCACTATATTAGACACAAATTTCATCTTAGGATAAAGTTACAGTGTGAGTGTGAGCTGGAGCGTCGTTCTGATGAAGAATACAATTCCAGATATTCTTCTTTTTTTCTCAACCCCAACTGGTCGAGGCAGATGGCCTTTGACCCAGACCACTGGATCTTGGATTATGATTGGTGCTATACAAATGCAATTGAAATGAACTGATTAAAAAAAAATTAAACCAATTTTATCCTTATAGTGAGTCGTCACTTATTTCAAATGATTAGTTGAATGTTTCCAGAAGTTTTTGACGTGCATGTGCATCCAGGCCGTTCATTATCTTGGACATCCGCTCTGCCTTCACTAAATCTTTTGTTCCGCTCACACACACATGCACGTAACATGCAGTTCCTCATACACCTCAGATAATGGACAAAAAGATTCAGCTGCAGTTTTGTTCAATTTCCCCAAAAAATTCAAGATAGTGTTGCTCAACTATTACCGGCAATCAAATCACTTTCTGACACCTTAGTAAAAACACGTGCACTTCAGTCAGTATCGATCAGTGAAACTAAAGATGTCACTTATTGTAAACATACAGCAGTTGTGTGTGAATAAACAACCTTTAATGTATAACACTCCATGTGACTGGGAACCATGTGGATTTATCCTCATAAACACAGTCTTGTTATTTAATAGACATACCCCATATATGAATTCTTAAAATGTGACCATTATTGTAAAGTGACACCAAATACAGACAATTTTCTACATCAAGAAGCCATTTTTATTCATACACTGCCTGGCCAAAAAAAGGTAACACACTAATATTTTGTTGTTCTGCCTTTAGTTTTGATTACGACACACATTTCCTGTGGCATCGATTCAATAAGCTTCTGCAATGTCTCATCATTTATTTACGTCCAGAGTTGCAGCCATTTTTTGCCAAGATCTTGAGTCGATGACGGGAGAGTCGGACGCCGTGCAAAGTTTTCAACAGCACATCCCAAAGATTCTTAGTGGGGTTCAGGTCTGGACTCTGTGGAGGCCAATCCATGTGTGGAAATGTCTCATGCTCCCTTTTTTTACAATTTGATTTCAGCACACATTTAAGTGATTACCGCTCATGATCATTCAAGGTTTTTTTCCAAACACATTATTTCTCCAAAGATGATGGTTCCCCACTATCCTTATATCACTTGTTGCCAGCTGGAACATAATCACCCATGCAGAAATTATCCAATGGGAGGCTCGTACCTATTTGCTCAGTTAAATCCAGGTGGTGACCTTTTTTTGACCAGGCAGTGTATCTGCTATAATATAGATTAAACACCATGTATGATTTTAATCAACCAAACATGAGTACATGTCTGCAAGTACAATAGTGAGTTTGTTACTTCAGTGGAGTTTAATGCCAAATTGAAAAAGAAATACATTCACACTTCTTTCAATAATCCCTCAGAGTAAGCATGTCACCGCTTCTTATTGTTTCTTACTGCTTTGCGTTTCAGGATACAGTCGAGCCTCCATCTGTTGCCTTCCACCACAGGCCTCTTCAGGAAGATTTCCGGACTCAGCCTGATCAAAAAAGAGACAGAAACAGACAACAACCACAACAGAGAAAAAAGAATGAGAAAGAGGGATTTGCTTATGACTGGCTGCTTGATAAAATAAACAAAATAAACTGTAATTATGTCAATTTTGTCTTCTGGTTCTGATGTCTTCTATGTCATTTTTCTTATTTTGTCTCATTTTTGTTGTTACATTTTTACATTTACAAGATATGCATCATTTTGTGTGTTCTATGTCAGAGTTTTGTATTTTTGTGTCTCTTACATCATTCATTCTATTCATTCTTTATGGATTTTGTGTCTGTTCTGTTTCATCCTCTGTACATAATTTAAAGCTACTAATGGTTTCTTTAAAGGTCCCATCCTGTAAAAATGCACCTTTGTTGTGTTTTGAGATCCATATAAAGTGTGCGCTGCAGAATAAAAGTTGTGTAAACATGAATTTGCTCAGATCAACCACTCCTGAGAAAGTCACACTTTAACAACAGGAAAAATAAGCCATTATGATTTTTTTTTACCTTGTGACATCACAAACATCAGCCCTTAAACAACCAATCACAGTTAAGAAAAAATTAACCCTGCCCCTATGAGTTGAGTAAAAGATTTTCTTTCCAGATAATTGACCATGAAAAGTGGATCAATAGACCTGTGAAAAAAATCGGATCCAGAGTCACAGGGAATAAGCTGCGGTTCAACCAATCAGAGTGTGTTTTGATGAGAAGTGGGCGGATACGACATGACACAATGAATTCAGAGCATCTCAGGCCTGCGACAATCAAATCACATGCTTTTCTGTCAGCACCCTTACAGAAGTATTTAATACACGCATACCAAGGTCAAAATTATGATTATATTACATTATGTAATTTAGGGTGTTTTTTTCAGAGTTTTTTCTCAATTGCTTTCAGCATTTCAATACATGCAAGTATCATTTAGAAACAGTCAATTATTTTTTATCAACAAAAACAGAATTATTTTAGGAAAACAAAAATGACCAGGGTCAATATTATTAACCCCGTGATGAACTGACCTTTTTATTCAAGCATAGCACAAATCACCACACTTTGACAGACTAATGGTGTGTTCAAGTTGTACAGTCGGAATTTTTCCTAGTCGGAAACTTCAGCTTGGAAGTATAGATCTGAGAAGAAGGATTGTTGATGGACACACAGCAGGAGATTGATGTTCAAAGTTATCAAAATGTTTCCAAGTATCCAGAAGTGGAGTGAAAAGCACGTGACACATTTGGAAAAGAATCACATTTTTATAGGCAGACTAATAGTTTTGACCTCCACAGTGTTAAGATATGGTTTCTTTAATTAAAAAAAAAACAAGCTTTATGTTTGTTAACACATAATGGATTTGACACTTACGGGTGGATGTGAGAGTCTTTTTAACCGTTTTGGACAAATTGCCCAGCTCTACTTGACATAATGATAGTCATGAGTCACCACTTTTGCATCCTGAGCTTACATTTCTACATAGTGTCCCGTTGGCTCACACCTCATTGGTTCAGACTCTAAGCCCAGTGATTACTGCTCTGCAAGGCTGTGATTTCACACATTCAGCTCCGAGGGCCCATGAACCAGCAGATTAGAAATTATAGTGCTAAGACTGGCGTCACTGTAATTTCAGACGAGACAAACACAGTGTTTATTTCCCATCAGAAAACTCAACGCTAGACTTTATCAAACCCCAGATGAATGAACTGGAATATGAGGTTGGATTTTTTTATGTTTCCTTTCACTATGCAAGTGAGTTGAATCAGTTATTGCCACATGCCGTCAGCATCGCTGTACTGACATTTGCAGGTTATGGTTCACCTGACGTAGAACAAAGTACAGATGTGAAAAATCAACGTATGCTCTGTGCAAAGCAAAAAATCTTCACTTTAAAACACAAAAACACAGCTGGTAAAAAAAAACAAACAAACACTCTTTTGCTTGTATTTAACCGCTTCATGCCTGAATTATTTTTTTTAAAAATATGATGTTTTCAGCCTGGGGTACAATCTTTAAAATAACCTAACTTACTCTGAGCACAGGTTGTGGTTGAAAACATCAGGTCAGTGATATATAATCATAATTATGCCCTATCATATAAAAACAAAATTAGGAATATGAAAGTTGTCTTTCATGCTGCTTTGGCCATTTTTTAAAGCATTTTCTTGGCCGGTTTATTTTTGTTCATTTTTCTTTTTTCTTTTTTTTACATCTAATTTGGCTCATTTACTTTAATATTGTTCTTTTTTTCTTAGCAACTTCTCGATTGACTGGTGTCATTTGGTTTATTTTTGCTCATATTTCTTCAATTTTTGTTCACTTTTCTTTGCTTTTATTCTGTTCAGTTTTCTTCTGAGTTTGTTCACTTATTCACTGGAATGGAATGGATGTCATACATGTAGAAATGATTATTTCAGAAAAAAAAACACTGCAGTGGTTTCTTTATTTTTTTTCCAGAGCTGTAAATAGTGCAATTGAACTCAGCAGAACTGGGGTGCTTAATATGCTCATTTTCCTTTTACCTTTTTCTGCCTTTATGTGAAAATTGTCAAAACGGAAGCTTAGGCATGGTTTGAATCGTTCACAATAAAAATGACATCAAATCAGTTATAACACCGTGTCTGGCTGATTTTGCCTGCCGTCCTGTCTCAGTGTAACCTACTAGTACAAAGCTGGACTTGGCCAGAAAATTAGAAAACATACAGCTCTCATTCTCCGTCCCTTCCTCCTCATGAAATCCACATCCTAAGCCCCTCCTCCTCGCCAGACAGGAGTCGACCCCTTAACACAGGAGCGCATGCACCATTTAGCATCGGAGCCAGACTTTCCTCCTCCGTGTTTGCTTCTCTCATATGGGGTTTAGACATTAGTGTAACCCTCACTGTCTTTGATGTGCGAGCTTCAAAAAAAGCAAATAAAGATAATGGCCTCTAATAGCTCTGTCCATCTATGACATGCAGGTCAGATTTCCAATCAGCTTCCTTTTTTGACTTCTTCTCCTGTAGCTCAAGCAGGAAATGGCAGTTTAGCTCGGTGGGTTCGTTGTTCCTCAGCCAGGGCAGAGCTTAGCCACACGCTGGAGTGCAGAACTACGAATGCCCGATACATGTTGCATGAAGGGGAGTATCTGCAGCATGTGCATAACAACGCCAACGTGAGAAAGAGTAATTCATGCTTGTATAACCTCCCGCCTGAATTACTGTATTACACTCTTGGCTGGAATTATTGAGGGCTCCATTTCTAGGCTTCAGCTGGTCCAAAATGCTGCTGCCAGATTTTTAACAGGTACGAAGAAGCTCCAGTTTTAGCCTCCCTGCACTGGCTTTCTGTTCACTTTTGAGTCCGATTTAGAATTCTTTTATTTGTTTTTAAGTCTTGGAATGGCCACAGCCATCTATACTTGCCTGGCCTGCTGCACACATATACCCCCTCTCGTTCCCTCAGGTCGTCTGAACGGATGCTTTCAGTCGTCCCAAAGCCACAGAGGAAACTTCAGACGGGATGGGGCATTTTTGGTTCTGGGTCCTGGACCCTGGAATGAGCTCCCTCTGCACATCAGACAGGTTCCATCTTTAAATCTCATTCAAAAACGCATTTGTATTCTCTGGCCTTTGACCCAGAGCAAGACACTGACAATGGTTTTTTTGCTCTTGTATCTTGTTGTTAGTTTCGGTTTGGTAAGATTTATTTTTAACCCTTGTGTTTTCACCTGTGTTTGTATCTTTCCTGGTCCTGGTTTTAGTTCTGGCCCATCTTTGTCTTTATGTTGCTTTTATTGTACAGCATGGGTGGATGGATGGATTGGTGGGTGGGTGGGTGGATGGATGGATTGCTTGGGGATTTATGGATGGATGGGTGGTTGGTTGGATGAATTGATTCGTGCATAGTTCGATTGGTGGGTAGGTGGGTGGATGAATGGACTGGTGGATGGATGGATGGATGGGTGGTTGGATGAATTGATTCATGGGTGGTTGGATTGGTGGTTGGATTGGTGGATGGATGGGTGGGTGGGTGGATGGATGGATGATGGAAGATGGATGGATGGATTGGTGGGTGGAACCTTAGAGGGAGCAGTGAATTTTTACGAATCACGTTATAGTCTGTATGTGATGCAAAAGGAGCCATTTTTTCCCCAAATGACTGTACTACTGCCCTACTACCAGAAAGTAGTGGCAGTTTCAACAAGCTTGACTAAGAAATATTAATGTAACTGGATGATGATCAAGTACAGCAATAATATCACAGAAAGGGCAGTTACTGTTTCCTCAGCCATCCTTAGACGGTTTAATGTCTGTGCCAAACACACATATTAAACCCGGTCACAGAATGGTGTTGACAGATTACATAACCACTTTTTTGCTATTGAAACATGACCTGTGATGAGTAAAAAAATAAATAAGACAAGGCACAGAGTCCGTCAGAGGGGGTATGGTGTAAGCAGATCTGCAGAAGCTGTCTCATTCTGCTGGTGGATTTCTATTCTGGGTGTGTGGATAAACTGGTAACTGGAGCTGGTACAATTGCACAGCCTGTCAGAGATCCAGGGCTTGTGGGTAACATATAATGTAACCGCACATATGACAGCAGCAAGGTGTCAGTGTCCGGTAGTGAACGCCTTCACTGGAGACACACCGATGACAGACTGCATTTATTAAAACTGTGCCAAAAACACAGTGTCAAGTCCAAAATCCTAAACATCTCATCATCTCAGGAGCCAAATCTAATTTAAACTCTCATTTGTCCCACACGTCACAGCATCGTATGGGCTTTAGTCTTTCACTGTAAAAGATAAACTGATGTTTAAGACTGAAGACGTTAAATCAAAGTTTACAAGTTGCAAATGTGATTTTGAAATAGACAACAACAAAGCAATTTAACCAAAAATGAAACACAATGAACAGTGTAATAAAGAACCAAAAAAAAAAACAAAACAAAAATGAGCAAGAATAAGCAGAAAACATTGCACGGAGAAAATAATAAAGAAAAAAGAAAAAATAACAAAAAAAAAAAAGAAAAAAATGGACGAAAATAAACAAAATAATCCAACAGTTAGTCCAACAAAAAGATCCATGATCCATTTCTGGTCCAGTGCATTTTGGAAAATGCACAATATACAGTGCTGTGAAAACATATTCCATATATTTTTAATATATATTTACCATTTAAATGTTTCAGATCATGAAGAAAATTTTAATATTAGACAAATATAATCAAAGAAAATGCAGTTTGTAAATGATGATTTTATTTATTAAAGAAAAAAAGTCATCCAAACCCTTCAGTGGATGTAAAAAGTCTACACTGTTCAAATGCCAGGTTTTTGTGATGTAAAAAATTGACACCAAAAAAAATTATTTCACAATGTTTTCCATCTTTAAGGTGACCTATAGCCTCTACAACACAATTCAAAAACAAACAAACCTTTAAAAGGGGAAAAATTAAAAATAAAAAACTTAAAATAACCTGGTTGCATAAATATACACACCCTTAAACTAATACTTTGTTGC
>JAQQAE010009464.1:0-14593 GCA_029823295.1 Pseudamia nigra
AAGCCAAGGAGTAAAAATGGGTTTTAAGATGAGTTTTAAAAATGGACAGTGAGGGAGCCTGTCTAAGGTTTAAAGGCGGATCATTCCACAGGTTAGGAGCCACCACAGAAAAGGCTGTGTATTAATCAGTCTTTTTCCTCCCATTATGAGGGTTAGCTGGGGCACACAAGCCATTTTGGTCACCACCTAAGCCAAATTACTGATGAAATATTTAAAAGTGATGGGGCTGTACAGAATGATCCAGTATTAAACCATATTATATTTTATTCAATAAACTTTAAAATGTTCTCACAGATTTCAGGTGAGAGACAATGAAAATGCTAGAACCCAAACACCTAAGCACTGTGAAAACAAAGGGAGAACCCTGCTAATGTAACTTAAATCATACCCATCACACAGACATTTATGATGCTGATTCTTATTTTCCCACATCTACAGACTTGTTAAACAGAACTGGTGCACCTCCATGCAGACTCGTTGAAGATGTCCTGGTGGAATTCTTAGTGTTTTTAACTGTGTGCTCACAACAGTCTGAAGACCTTTTGTAAAATTAGTCTTCACCAAGAAACATCACTGCACAAGCTTTTCTGTTAAACACAAACACATGTGCCACTTGAGCGACAACAGACAGATTCCTCCAGGATCATCATGAACCCATGTGAGGCATCATCTAGGTACTGTAATCACTCTTTGTTAAAGATAAGAAGAGGATCAAGGCTTTTAGCTCCACTGTGGTTTGACAGAGCTGGGATCTCTGCAGCAACTTTACCCAGCTAATAACATCACACAAATAGAAAACTACAGAGCGGCAGAGAGAGGACTTATTTCAAGTAGGCATTGAGGGCAATGTCATCCACCTTCAGAATGGCCGCTAGAAGAATGTGATCAGGATTTCAACTGGCTGCTGTCTGTGTGCCAGTGGGAAGCACTGGCCTCTCTGCCCAAGGTGGCTAATGAAAAAGCACAGGCAGTAAGTAAATTGGATGAGTTGCCCAGTGTGGAATGATAATGGGGTGTCTGGGCGTGGGGACCACGTCACCTTGAGGTGTCCGTCATTAGGTTAAAGATGACGCTAATTGGAATGGGATGGATTCGTTTTGCACTTTGCTGTCTCTTCAAATCACCCTAAACAAAGTCATCAGGAGACCCCTAGACACGCATGGGATGGTTTAGATTGAAATGAAGCCTTGGAAATTAGGCAAGGGAAAGCAATTACACTGTGATGACCTAAAAACGCAAGTGTGTTGGTGCCACTTTCTTATTAAAGGCTGATGCTGAGAATATTAGAAGGCAACAGTTAATATTTTACACTTCCAACACACCACACTTCCCACTTGTTATTTCTTTCTCCTCTCTAGATGAGCCCAAACTGTAAACCACATCAGAGATGACTGTGCCACTCCTCCTGAGACCCCTCGCCCCACCAAGCGTCTCATTAATTACAGTTCAGTTCAGCTTCCTGCTACTCGCATAGAATCTCATATCCTCATATTAAATGCACTGTTAAATAAAAATCAATTTATGATGTGAGGCTCTTATTAGAGGTGTTACAATATATCAATAACTTTGGCACACAAAGTTCAGATAGGAAGGTCTCATATCACAGGAAGTAGAAAACAAAGGATGTATTTAAAAGGCACACAAAGTGGGACTTCTGATTAAGGGTGATGGGGGGGGCAATACACTTAAGTGTCATGTTTTTAGATGGTTTTGAAATCAATTTTCACATTCAAGAATCTGCAAAGTATGTGTATATGGTAGGTAATAAAGGTTCAACCCTTATACGCTAAGCATGTGAAAATTGTGTTTAATTTTAAGGCAAAGAGCCCCTTTTTTACCAGCATTTTGCAACTATCTCACATGATTTCCAACATTTTTTCCCCTCACAGAGCCACAAATAAAAATGGTCAAGATCTACCCACATTTCATATTATTAGTTTTCTATTCATGTATATAGTTGAGGTCAGCATTGTTAGCCTCCCTATGACTCCTGACTCTTTTCTAAACATTTCCTATGCTTCTCACTCCAGATACCTGGAAACACTTTGATAACTTTGCATATCCTTTGTGTCCATCAGCTTCTTTTGTTTTTGTCATGATGCTTTTACAAGAGATGCCTCAAATCTTTTCTGAAGTGAATACTGGACAAATGTTCAATTTTAACTTCAGCCATAACGTCTTATTTTGTTTTGTAATTCTTGCAGCACTCATTTGAGGAACAGGAAGAGCTAAATGTACAACTTTACTTTTATTTTATTTACATAGTGCTACACCACAGTCTAATCATCTGAAGGCACAAACAAGTATAACTGTTTTATGCATTCTGCGTCCAACTTTAGTCACTTTTTTATGTTTTGCACTTCACTTCAAAATGTATATTTGCCAGAAATGCTGCTTCTGAAATAAAAGTTTAAAAATTTCCCATAGGTTAATGTTAAAAAATGAAACAGTAATTGCAATAAATTGTAAGATCACAATTCTTAAGAGCCACAGCAGTATGTAATATAGTTGTCAAACTTAAAAGAAACACAAAAGGCCTTTTTAATTGCAGACATTTTGACTAGTCATAGGACGGTTATGCCTGTGCTTTTCCTTATCATGTCACTAGTGGTTGGTGTGTTTGGTGTGAAAAATACAATGATTTAAAACAGTATGTTTTATCAGACATGGGCAGTGAGTTAAAGCCACAGAAGAACACGCTATCCACACACTTGAAGAGTCACATCGACAGACATACACACAGGCTTTGTCATACAACGGGGAGATCAATACTGATTAGAGGAACTTAGAGATTTGTTTAGTTGATTAGAAAGGTCAATTACTAATTTTGCACTAAGTTAATCAGCATCTTGTTACGACTTCCATCCATTCTAAATGACACCTTATGGATTGTGCAGGGCATCTCCTTTCCCTGTTGATTTGTTGCTATCTAATTATCATTTGGCCTATGTGCTCTGAGTTTCCAGCAGTCTAACATGTGTCACATACAGCTATAGCTTTTGAGCTAAAAACACAGCCTTGACGAACAGCATGTAGTAATTTTACCCAAACGGGACATTCTTTTTTCACTGAAATCCATTAGTATGTAGGCACTGAAGACATCACCACGGCTTATTCAGGTTATTATCAGGGTGAGGGTTGAGGATATGTCAACAAAAAGGTTAGTATGGAGCAGATAAGAAAGGCTCAATCCCCGTAATTCTGAAAATGTAGATGTGAGGTATATAACATAGAGGTACACTGTCCCATTGGGGATTAATGTATTTTAACAAACAGCCTCAACACTAGCTTTTCCTCAATTAAACAGTGAGAACTAAAACCAAAACACAGCAGGAAAGTCAGTGTTGCACCTCAAATGTTTCTGCAATTCTGTATGTGCTCTACACTGGCAAATCATTTTCATTTGGTGAATCCCAGGTGGTCAGAATGTAAATGCAAACGCTGCAGTGTAACATCTTACTTTACCCTCGTTTACGGTGAGTGATCTGGGTGTCATTGTCACAGCCCACTCCCAGCCCCCACCACAACTCCCCTGTGTATAAAATGAGAGTAATCATCACTTTGCCTCCCCCCACAGACCTTCCACCTCCTCCCTCCACCTCTCTCGATGGCACGCGCCCTGTGAGCTCCTGGACGTCTCTTAGCTCAAAAGACAGATGACCACCTGGGTTAAGTGGAGTTCTGGACCCCAGCCCTGACTGCCTCAGTTCACTTTCATTAAGAGTTAAGAGGACTTATCTGACCCTCACTGCCCATCTCTGAATGCTGCTCAGCTATTACGGGCTGTAAGCTTTATTTAATGGATTTAACATCCACTTTCACTGCCCTCGTCCCCGGGGATGAGGAAGACACAGAGGAGATGACACACACAAACACACATGCGTGGAAACACTTAGAGGCACACACATTCAGCTGGTACCCCCCCACAACACCCCCGCCGTGCAACACATACACCTGACGCTCATGTTTGTGTTCAAAATTCAATTACCCACTTATTGATACTTCACAGGGATATTTAAGATGCAGACACGAGCCGTGATTTCCCAGGGGAGCCACTGGTTCCTCTTTATGTCCCAACCGAGAGGGCCCGCCCCTCCTTCTCCGATGCATTTTCGCCTGGCTGACACACACACATTCACACACCAAAACAAACACATCTGCACCTCCCAACCCCTGCCCCAGCCTATGCCTGTTCAAGAGGTGTCCTTATTAATAGGCAATCAGTCAAAAATCATTCATTAAAAAGCCTAAAAGGTTTTACACCCGCACTATGATTAGCTGGGAAAGAAAATCCAATGAATTCCTAATGCCTTTATGGAAATGAGGTGTCATTTCCGATCTGCTCAGGGAGGCGGCAGGCAGGCAGAACTGAGGAATGGTATGCGAGTGTGTGTGTGTTTGTGTGTACGTTAAGCTCTGCCTTCTTCTTTCACACTGCTCCAACACTGATCCCTATTTAAAATATGGACAGGCTCCATCAGCTACAGCTGCAACCTGCTACATGGAAAGATGTTAGGACATGTGTGTGGAACTGCAAAAGATTCAAGAACAAAAGACCAGCACTAAGCTCACCATAATGGAAAGACAAGGCCAATATTTAGAAGGCTAACTTTTGAGAAACTATCCTCAAGGTTACTGCATTTTAACATAATTTTGTGCTTATATCGAAACTGGCTGCTTAGTAAACCACTGAGGTCCTGTCTGCTTAACTTTCCTTAAAGCATGTCACTGACATTCTGACTATGAAGAAGATGGACAAGGTGAAAAGAAGAGCACAGCGGAGTGGTGGAAGTAAGGAGGACGAGAGGAGGAGGAAGGATATTGGTGGTGGTGGGGAGGCATCCCCTGTTCCTCATTCAGCGGCTGTCAGCGCAGACACTTCATAACCACCTGCCCTGCGGTCAGCCCGCCCTGATGGATTGATGGAGGCACATTAGCGCTAGTGGAGCCCAGTGAATGCAATCATATTCAGCAGCGGCATGCTTCTAATAGGCTGGAGATTGATCCTGAGGGTGAGGAGGAGGTGGTGAATGCAGGCCCATTAGGAGCTGTCAGGGCAGGCCGACCTTCAGTCTCACCTTCACACAGGAAGATGCAACAGGGGTCACTCTGGGTTTACACTGGGTGGCATGGTGGTGAGACAACAGGTGGTGCTATAGCCAAAATATATTTTGGAATGCTTATCACATTGGTATTAAAGATACTGATCCCAATATTGTAATCTAGACTAAGGCATCACTTGTAATACTAATAGCATTTTCTTGCTGGATGGAAATATTATTGAGCAAAAATATCATTCAGCTGTATAAGGACTTTAGTTAGCCTGTCAAATTCATATCCAAGGCGTGTGGTTCTGTCAAATGGACCGGAAATTTGGTTTGAAGACCTATCCAGGAAGCTTCTTCAGTTTTGGCAAACCACACACCTTGGATACCGTGACCTGGATGACTGAGAATCTTCACAGACATGTCAAATTCATAAATATTCTTTCATACTAGTGTACCTGTAGTATAAGAGTCAATGGAAACGTAGTGTTGGGTGATCTGGCTGAACAATCATATCAATTTTTCTTTAGTCCAGTCATTATCTAAACTGTGACCTTTCTATGCAGTTTTAAAAAGTGCAAAGACAGACTAGAAACAAGTGATGGGTTTCTCTTAGCACAATTAAGAGACAATATTACACTTAGAATATCCACTACAGATCATCATTTTTGTGTTGTAAAAATCTCCAACTCAGGCTTATGCAATAAATTAAAGAGTTTAAGATTCACTGTGTAATATTTAATGACACCTATCAGCAAGGTGGCAGTTTGAAACAAACCAAATATTCATTTCTTCAATCTTACTTATGAAAGGGTCATGCTTCCTAAGTGGTACTTCACAATCATCAGTTGCATTGTCTGTTCTGGTCTTTATAGTTAAAAGAATTATCACTCTGATCACTTTCAAACATAGAATGTGATGGTGATGTAAATTAACCTGTGCTCCTAACCAGCATTAAATAGTTAAAAAACGAGTGGAGAATAAGGAAGTCAGTTTTAAGAGATGCAACATGGCTGACCTGGAGGGGACCTGCTTCCTCTGTAAAAAATAAATGGCTTATTCTAATGTTACAAAAGCATAAAAGATTCATATTTACTTTCTGCAATTAGAATACCATAAATCACCCAAAACTGTGCATGGTGAATCTTTAATTAAAAAAAGTAATAATTAACAGTTAACAATAATTAAAAAAAAACTTTTAAAATGATTAAGTATTATTCTCTAAATTACTTTCCAGCATGCAGATTTGACCCAACATGTGTCCAGCAATATTCTTGTGGCTTAGTACATTATATTACAGATCTGCATTTTAAAATCCTCAGCTTTAAATTATGTCATGTCTTTGGCTAAGGAAATGGAGATCAGTCACCTCTGTCTCTACATTTACAACCATAGCCAACGTACTACTCAAGCTGTATTGAAAGTTGTTAATGCAGATTCACTTTGCATAATATCGTATGAAGTTATCATGTGAAGACTGGAAATTGGAGCTTGATGACAACATGAAGACATTATCTCTACACTTCACCAAAATGAGATACGGTAGATATCTGTGAGATTGATCCTGGCATAATATCATCAGATGAGCCACCCCTACAGAAACCTTCCCTAATTAAGAGAATGTCAAAGCAGCCTAAGTGTTAAAAGGTAGCCCCTGGCCCTGAGCACACAAGTGTGATAGAGAACCATCACCGGCTCCATCAGCTGTGTTACCAGCCGTCTCAGTAGCTGAGGCCCTCCAGTGCATCCCACAGGAACACTCAGCTTTCAATTACCTCCAATAACAGCACTTATCAGAGTCCTCAGCTTTCCCCTGAGACCTGGGGCTTGATGCCCACACTCAGCGACCCACGACAGGGGCATTCATCATAGGGTGGAGTAACAGCTGGGGCCTGAGGAAGAGGCACACGCCAAGCCCCTCTGGGACTAGACCAGGCCAGCGTCACATAGCCATCACTGCAGAAAGGAGTGGGCAATAAGGATGTGCAGCATCCTCCCTTCATATCTAAGTTAATACTTTAAAATATGCACAAACATAAACACAAGGAAGTATTGGCAGTGAACACAAAAAAATGAAATCAACACTAGTTCTCTTGTAGTGTATCTGATGCACTGGGGGAGGTGTTCTTGTAATAACGTGTGGCTCAGTTCTCATTCCTAACTGCAGCAGTGTGGGTGAGTTTTCACTACTTGATTGTGCTCTGCCCATTAACCAGCTTCCCCTTTAATGGTCCACATGTTGAAGGGGGAGGGGCAGTAAATCCTCTTCCCTACCCTCACTCTGCCGTGCCTCTGCGGCGTCTCGTTTACGGGTACTGAAGAGTGCACAAACATGATGAAAAAGTAGCTGAGATTTACAAGGCCTCCCCTGACAGCCAGGAAAAGGAGAAAATTAAACCAGAGAGCATTAAACAGGCACCCATTACAGGGCTGCTCCGACACCAATAATAACCATCATTGTGTCCCGTCATCCCAAGGTACATGACATGATTGCAAAGCCTGCAGTCCTCCGCCTGTGACAGTTAACATCTTTATAGCAACCAGATTACATGCTTCTTAGCGTTTAAGCAACTGCAGGAGATCATGCATCAATATGCAATGCGTAGTCCAAAGAACTATACACACATTACAAAATCTATGCATGCCTCCTTTACCCTGTATATGTGGATATTTGTACTTTAAATGATTACACCTAATATTCAATCACTCACTTCAAAATATGACTGAGCCGCAGGCTGGTCTGACAGCCCTTTACATTCAGTTTCCACATTAGACTATTTCACCCCTACTACATACACAGGAAGGCTATTTAACCACACACATGATCACTTACTTATAGATCTCATCCCAGTAAAAGGACAGTTATATCACTATTCTTCATTGCTTGTGTGCGCTTTTTCGCTGGAAAAATAAATATCCATTTTTACTCTTGGAAAAATATGAGCACTTAGCTACAGCTGTTTAATCCACACTCCACATGGATTATGACAATGGAATCAGTGAGGAATGGATTAAGAACTATATTTTGCATCCATCAAAAGCTTGAACACTTGTTGTATGGGCTCTTGTGGGCATGCCCTTGTTTCTTGCCTTTTCCAACTTGACAACAGTGACCTAAATCTTTTCTTGAAATCTCTGGGTTAACTTGTTTTCGTCTAACAGCAGTGCAGAAAGGATGCAAAGTTAGTGATTTGCACGTTATCTGTCAAGTCTGAGGACAGAAACAAAATCCTGTGGTTTTGTGTTGATTATGATGACACAAGAGTGGTTTGAAATCTACTCCTGGATACAAATGCAAAATCCTAGGAAGCGTATCAGCACCATCTGGTGGTAGCATGAAAAATAACTGGTCTTGTGTGAAACCTGTCATCTGTATCACAGCTGTTACGTGTGCATGTGTTCACTACCACTCAGATTTTGACTACATTTTTTGGTCAGAACAGCAACAGATAAAAGCAAATTTTTAAAAAAGCTTCCACCTGGAACTGTGTAAACAATGTTTATCCCAATGTGTGTTAAACCAGGTAGTTAACAGTGTTCATGTACTTACACTCCTCTAAACCCAGCTGGTAGGCAAGATTCTGGAGTCCTTTAACCTTCTCCATTAGGTTTGCTGTAGTTAAACTACCCAGTTCTGCACAAAGATAACATGAGGGAAGCTCTTAACAGATTTAACCAAAATGTTAACCATTTAACAGGATTACACACAATGTTATGGGGTATGTCAAAATAATTTCCTTGTGAAGTATTCACAAAGTGTTTCCGTACCTTTTAACATTTCTATGTCCTCACTTTCTAGCTCAGCCATCCATTTTGGGGGTGAATTGGTGATGGGCTGTGAAGTAAAACACAACAAATCTTTCAACAGACAACACGTAAAAATGTAAAAATATAGCCTATATATTACAGAATGGCCAATTATTTAATTATCCAGTTTGTAAATTAAAATGAGTCAGTGTAACTCTAACTCACAGTTTTACAAGATGCAGCAAATTCTGCAACTCCTGGCACTGTGCAAGAGATTACACAATAAATAAGACCATAAAAACATAATTTTATTGGAACTAATATAATAAAGCAATGGGACAGCAAACTTACACTGCTCAGGCCAAAGGTCTGGTGAAGCTCTGTCAAGCTTCTCAAAACTCAGCAAAGAAGTTTCAAAATCATCACCTGTTAAGACACAAGAAGTAGTTTTAAATTATATTATATTATGGAAGAACGCAACGATAATGTAACTACTAATTATGCCACTACAACATAAAAAATATTTAAAAGCCTACAATTGTAAATGCGAAATAGGATATTTCTCGGTTGCTTTAATAAAGTGATTGTCGATTTCTTCATGTTAAATAAAGAGGCAAAGCTAACACTAACTGCATTATGTCATTTCCTTCTGAGTGTTTTATGAATGTATTTTACAATTAATTATCACGGTAATTTCTTTATCTAAATGCCTACAGGTAGACATTTACTGTGAGACTGCATATGTTAAATTAACATCTACAACCAGATCTACATTTATTTCAATTTAACAAATGAGTGAAAAAAAAAATTGGCAGACAAATCATCATGAGTCATTATTCCAATACAATATAATTATGAGAACCTACACTATTTGTGGTTTATGCAACATAAATCACAAATATTAATCAAGTATGTAGCAGCATAGGGTGCATAAATAAAAAGGATCACAGTATGTTCAATCTTGGGCATAACACCGCGTAGAATATAAATTTAATCCGGTAGCATGTATAAAATTATAAGAAAAAATAATGTATTAATCTTACACATATCCACGCTTTTTAATTAAATATACGGCAGTTAAATGTCGACTAGGAAATGAGAGTGAAAATTCACTTTCATAGTAGAGGTGTTATATGCTTTTGATCTACTATTAACGTTAAAAATAAACTATATCTGCGCCGTTTTCCGTTAAATAACATACCAATACGTGCGAGTTAAGTGTCAGTAACAGCAAATCTACTGTTTGGACTATGCATAAATAATCACGACCATGTGAAATAAGACATTAAATAGCACACGTTATAAATAATAGTTGTATAGTTGTATTTATACTTCAGACGTCGCTCTCTGTGCCAAGCTATGAAAAATAACCAGCGAGCTGCATTTGTGTTTTGAGCTGTGGATGGAACTGCTTGTACTGTGTGTACAGTGAGAAGACACAACAGAGGCTAGTGAAGGCTTTAGCCAACCGACAAAACATCTCCAAACAGTACAAATACAGAGCTAATATGTGTATTCTGTCGTCTCGGGATGTTCGAATACATCGCCATCATAATCAGAATGTATTATTTGCTTTTTAAAATGCCAAAATTGCAATTTATACACAACATAGCAGGGTAAGGAATTAGAATTTACCTCCATTCGGAGACGCCATCTTCACAATAAACATGTGATTCACGACGACCAATAGCAGCAGACGTTTTTGGAGTTGACGCGTGTCGGTGCAGTTTATCAGATGTACCAGTAGGGGGCAAACTGAATAATACTGTCCAGCATTATGTTGAAGCAGAAAAAGTGTAATATTTAAGAGAAGTCTTTTTTTATTTACATACTAACATTGCCAGAATAACCCGTGGCATTCATTCACCAGCCTGGTGCATAGTAACTGCTGTTTTATTGAACTGAATTTAATTGCGCTCATAGAAACAAAGGTCAAATCAGTAGGATGCCTTCAGTCTTCTCTGTCTGCTATCAGCTGTGGTGTGGAACAGACTGATGGTGGTGGGGTTGAAGGAACTCCTAAAATGTTAAGGCCTGCAGCATAGTTATGTTGGTTGTCCACTCTAGTTGGTACTTTGTTGGGACAGAATAAGGAAAGGTAATAAGATGGTGTTGGTTATGTCTTTCAGTTTCTTTTGTGTCCATCTGTCCACCATAGCCCCCAGTGAGCCCAGCCACCCTCCAACAACCGATCCAGCCTTGTACAAGAAAGTTTTATATTTTAAACTATATTTTTATGATTTAAAAAAATAATATGTATGTAATCTACCTATTGATATAACTTTTTTGATTCTATCCAAGCACTCTGAGGATGTTTTCAATTAAATTCAAGTGTAATATACATATGCAATGTTTATAGAGTAGAAGAATATTGTTTATTAAGCACAATGTGCACATAAAAATCAGTAGTAGTTTTACAGTGTTGAAATAGAAGATATACAAGGGAATACTGATGTCTATGGACAATACAAAAATACTGAGCATTAAGACAAAGACAATTGCAAATCCAAAAACAATCACTGTAAACTTGAACTATGTAAGGACCATATCCAGTACCATCCAGAAATATCTGAAGACTTCAGAATTGACTTTCGGTAGTTTCTTAGAGGCACTTCATTCTTTTATTATTGTGACAGAGAAGTTGAACTGTGATGTGACTTAAGGCATCTTGGTGATAATTAAGTGTCTGGATCTTAATTTCTCACATCCTCCATGACTCTGGCTTTCATATTGCACTGCTGTCATATCAAGCTCCCTTCATATTTAATACATTATTTGAAAATGCAGAAACACACACTATAAATACATGGACATGTTACAGACTTCATAACAAAGTACCTTTTGAAAATTAGTTCTATGTATGTAAACACTGTAACATGACAAGTCTCAGGTTGAAAACTACACTGGAAGATGCTACTAAACATCAGTGGTATGTGGCTAGAACTCCCAGGACTCCATCCATTTAAGACCAGCCATTGCACTGCTTGGATCATGTGCCAGAGGACCAGTCATGCCGTAGGCCAGAGGATGAAACAGGCAAAAGCTATAGGGGGCGATAGAACAGGTTCCAGTAAGATACATGGACTAAAAGAAACGCATTTTGATTTCTAAGTTTAATAAACTAAGTAGCTACTGCCACAGTCAAGTCTTGGTGTCTTAGTGGGTGAGAGCAAGCACTTTGTTATAATCTAAACATTCATAAAAATAGCATGTCTGCTGTGTGTAGTCTTCAGTTTCACTTTGAACATGTTTAGCTGATGTAAAAAAAAAGTACAGTAGGATATTTTGAAGGCTCTCAAAGTCATTTTGTAAATATTAAAGCTGCAACATGTGATTTTTATAAAGTCACTGCACAAATATTGCATGACTACCTGTCAGCAAATTGTAATTCATGTGATCTCACAGGGAACAAAACTTCTGCACCTTGTCTAGACTCTGTTTGCAGGCTATAGAATTGCTACCCTATGAAAGGATAACACAGAGCAAATTTTCAGCATTGATGAAAAATTACTAGTGCTTTCAGAGAAGTGAGGGGTCAACTACGTGATTGACAGGTTAAATACCAACAGCAATTAAAATTTTGACAGATAAGAGTCCACTGCTACACTGTGTGGCTTGATACAGTAAGAAGATGGCAGCTCCCATAAGCATGACATGTTGTTTTCACCTTTCCATAGCAGCATGAAACAACCTTATGTCACCTATCTCTATATTTAATAATTTGGTTCGGACTGAAAGGAGAGAGCTGCAGAGACGCTGCAGAGAGAGATCATATCTGTTTTAAAATTCCAACATTTCTTCCGCTGATTCCTCCTTCCTGCAGCTTTAGGGGAATACTGATACACATAATACTCATAATCATGAAAAATATATTTTAAGTGAATAATAACTGTTCATGTCAGCTCACCTATAAAGAACACTTAACAACAGGAGTGTCTGCCCGAGTCTCTGTAGCCAGTCTGAATAGGGTGGACGGATTAGCAGGTCTGTGTTTTTCAGTAGAATATCTAATGTAACGCCTGTGAGAAACAAACGGAATAGTTAAATTATAACCCGGTCTCCAATATGTCTAGCTGTTTTTATAAGGAAAGATGAAATGGTTTTGGTACCTGTTAACATGCTGCTAAAAAGCAAGGCAGGGAAGTAATGGTGGTAGTAGAGGACACGGCCCATAGCATAAAATGGTGCATAGTGTAGCAGCCAACCAAGGAGTAGAAGTCCTCCTCCACTCTTAAGTACACGAGAATGTTCTAAGACAGCAAAGAAACGGGATATTTGTATATATTCTATTACAAGTGTAATCCTGTCGATTGTAGCATTCCTACCAATTCTTTTTGGGCCCAGTGAGAAGCCTCTTTGGAGTGTTAGAGAAGCCACAACTACCATTACAACATACAATCCCAAACTGGCCAAGTTCATCCACCAGACCACCTGAAGAAGAACATTAAACCATGAGAAAATGAACGTGTGTAAAACCTGAAGTATCATGTACAAACCCCAATTCCATTGAAGTTGGGATGTGTATAAAATAAATAAAAACAGAATACAGTGATTTGCAAATCCTTTTCAACCTATATTCAATTGAAAACACTACAAAGACAAGATATTTAATGTTTAAAGTTAATATGTAATAATATTCACTGATTTTGAATTTGATGCCTGCAACACGTTCCAGAAGAGCTGGCCCAGGGGTATATTTACCACTGTGTTTCCTTTTCAGCATTTAGAAACTGAGGACACTGTTGTTGTTGAAGCTTTGTGGATAGAATTCTATCCCACTGTTGCTTGACATATGACTTAACAATCCAGGATCTCTGTTGTTATATTTCGTCCAGAGAAACCTGTGGTGCTTCTGGGTGTTGTTGATGTATGGCTTTCACTTCGCATGGTAGAGTTTAAACTTGCACTTGTATATGTAGCAATGATTGTATCAACTGACAATGGTTTTCTGAAGTGTTCCCAAGTCCACATGGTAATATCCTTTACAGAATGATGTCAGTTTTTAATTCATTGCCATCTGAGTGATTGAAGGTCATTAAATGTTGGTTTCCAGCCTTGCCACTTGCAGAAATTTCTCCAAATTCTCTCAATCTTTTGATGATAATATGGACTGTAGATGATGAAATCCATAAAGTCTTTGCAACTGTATACTGAGAAACATTGTTCTTAAACTTTTGGACTATTTGCTCATGCAGTGGTGAACCTTTTTCTTCTTTTACACCCTATCATGACACTTGCCTGTTTCTAATGAACCTGTTCACCTGTGGAATGTTCTAATCAGGTGTTTTTGAACATTCCTCAATTTTCCCAGTCTTTTGTTGCCCCTGTCCCGTCATGCAGACATCAAATTCAAACTGAGTGAATATTTACAAAAAACCCACCTTATATTCTGTTTTAGTTACATTTTACACAATGTCTCAACTTCAAAAACAGACTTACAGGATTCCCCAGGAGGTAAACACGATATTCTGTGTCATTCACTCCGGAAAATCTTAATCCCTTCACAAAAGCCAAGCAAGAAAAAAAAAGTTACAAATTTAAATTGAACATCTAAATACAGTGGTACCTTGGACAACAAACTCTTCTGACAACGAAAAATTCGAATACCGAAGAAAAAAACTGCAAAAAATTTCACTCTGACAACGAAAATTAATCGGTTAACGAATAGTCACTTCCGGGTCTCGGAAAAGCTAACAGGTGTTAGCCAAGCTAACAGAGGCTAGAGGCTAACAGCCGTTAGCTTGTGTTATGGAGAGCTTGTGTTATGGAGAACTGCTGCTTTGGATCAAAGAGAAGGAAAT